>CATIWO010524571.1:0-12365 GCA_949673435.1 Macaranga tanarius | reverse complement strand
AAAAATTACATATTTATAACATAAATTAGTATTAATATCAATGATATTACATAATATTGATGTATATTAGTATGAATTACTATAAGATTACTAAATATTAAATATCAATTGACTATTAAAATTAGTAATTACTAATATCACCAACTATAAGATTACTACAAGGTTACTAATTATTGGGTATTAGTTATAGCTAAAATGGTTAGTGTAAATTTAAGGAAATATGTATTCTAAATAATCTTAATATCTTGAAGTAATTTAATAATTATTATATAATACTAATAAATACAAATTTAGTAATGAATACAAAACTACATAGTTTTGATATACAACAAATTAGTGAAACTATATCACTACACAAATTTATAATCATTAAGTATAGTTTAAATCTTCCTCAAAAAAAAAAAAGTATAGTTTAAATCAACATGAAAAAAATTACTTTATACTAAGTATATTAAATATCAATTAACTATTAAAATTAATAACTACTAAAATCACCAACTATAAGATTACTATAAGGTTACTAAATATAAGATTAGATCACTAATAATTAGTGATTATAAAATTAAGTAAATATCACTCTAAATAATTTTCATATTATGAAGTAATTTAATATTATTAGAAAGAAAATTATATTATCATATATACTAATTTAGCATGAACCTAATAACTATAAGATTACTAAAATCTAAGTATCAATTAACTATTAAAATTGTTAACTACTAAGATCACCAACTATAAGATTACTATGAGGTTACTAAGATTAAATTCTTTTTCACAGCTTGTTACTAATTTAGTATTAGTAATGTGTACTTTAAATACTTTATTATAAAATGATATAATTTAGTATTGGTATATAAACTAAAAATACTAGGGAAATATGGTTTAAATTATTAAATATAATAAAAATTACATTTGACAAAAAATATATAAATATTATGATATAAATTAATATTAACATTAAAATTTAGTATTAAATAAATAAATTTTAATTATTAAAGGAATATAATATTAAATAAATTATTATCTTAAATAAATATTATATAATATTAATTTAATATTATGTAAATGTTCCTTCAAAGAAAAATAAATGAAAATGAAATTTAAATTATTACTAAATAAATATAATTTAAATTAATAATTATAATTTAAAACTCTATTTTAATATTAAATGAATTAATATAAATCTAACTACAACTAAAACTACGTAGTTTAACAGTTAAACTACATAGTTTTGAATCTTCTGATGTTAAAACCCTAGATATCCCTAAATAATCTATCCACTGCTTTTATTTTAAAGTAGCCGCCTGGCCCACCTCTCTTCTTGCTTCTTCTCCTCTTTTCTATCTACCGTCCTTTTACTTCCTTTTTTTTTTTCACCACACAGCTCTCACTTCTTCTTTTATTTTCTTTCACCATCCTAACTCTCACCATCAAAATAATTGTTTTCATAATTAATCGACAATTCCCTCCCTCTATCAGACATCGCCGTTCACTGATCTTCCCTCTGCTGTAGACATCGCCGTTCACCGTATTTCTCTCATTTCCTCTGCTATGATATAGCAGCCACATGCCATCACCATCTCTTTGTCTCTGATTTTGCATGCAACTCAGTCAACTAGATCTGGTTTTATTGTAACATTTAAACTATTATTTATGTACTGTCACTATTTATTTGACGAATGAATTGAGGATTTTTAATTGTTTGATAGATTAATCTTTTGAAATGCCTTTTTCCTTTTTTTTTGTTGTGTTCTGTATTTGATGATTTTACGAGCTTCTTAACGAGCTCCTAATGATAGCCAGCTCGAGTTCAATTACAAAGGAGCCAAATGCGAGCCGAGTCGAGCTGCAGATGTAAAATAAATTTCGAACTCGAGCCGAGCTTGAACTCTATTACAGCATCTAGTCTCTAAACGAGCCTGAGCTAAGCTCGAATTTGACTCGAGCTCGTTACGAACCGACCTCAAGCTCTCCAAAACTTGGCTCGATTATAGCCCTATGCACTAGTAGATGACAAGTGATTTACTTCAAGTTATTTTATCTTTATAAATGGCAAAATCTTGTTACTTAGAGATAACTGTGAACTAGCAACTTGGAAGTGGTTTGATAAAAGTTCATTCCAACTTATATATTAAAGTTGGTTTAATAAATAAGTCGAGTTAAAACTACGACTCATGAAATTTATGAATAAATTAGAATAAAAAACTCGAAAATTCGCGAGTTAGCTCTTAATTTTTATATATTAATAATTTGATATTAGATATATATAATAAACATAAAAATATTAAAATATATATTATTAAAATAAATTTATAATTTTAATTAAATATATTATAATTTATTTAGTAAATAATGTATTTTTATTTTTTTTAATAAATAATTTTAATTTGTAGTTTATATTTTTTAAAAATTACTTTAGACTTGTTAAGACTCGTTTAATTCGTGAATAGCTTAAGAACAACAAGTAGTATAGTAAATTCGGCTTAAGTTTGATTTATTTATAAATAAATTAAGTTCGAATTAGTTAAAGTTCGACTCGATTCGGTTCGATTGTTTAGAGAAGTTGGAAATTGTTATTACACCTTAAACGGCTGTAGTTGAATATGAGGCTTGGTCTTTGTGAAGAATTATGGTTAAAGTTTCTTTTGCATGATTTTTGGAACATATTCATGTAGACAACAAATTCGACTCTTTTATGACACTCCAGTTGGATGTCACATTGCCCATAAATTTTTTTTTTTCCATTAGATGGAGGCAAAATGCTTTATCACCCACTAAATATTTGATTTAACAGGTCAACTAGAGCATTAGGAGGCCTAGTAAAAAGGTGACATTCAAAAGGGTATGAAATGCCCATATTAGCCAAAGCATCAGCAGAAGCATTTTCCTCCCTGTACGCATGTGTGACAGATTCTTTATTAATTTAGTTCAACAATGATCATATAAAGTATGCTGAGATAGATGGATTCATATAAAGTATGCTCAAGATTTATTCGGAAGATCAATTAGCTGATATTCTCACTAAAGCAGTTTTAAATCAATTAATATATGATATTTGTCACCAACTTGAGAAAAAGATTAATTATTTGTTCATTTTTTTTTCTCTTTGTTTCTTTTTATTGTAAATTACATATTATGTATAATATTAACGTACTATTTCATTCTTAGATATTTGAATGAATTAAAAAGTTGGAATTGATTTTCTCTCATTCTTAAATCTACGCAGGTGATTACAATACTTACATAACAAACTAAGCTAATTGGTTCATCTTATTTACCAACCACAATTCTTGAAGACTCTCTTGCTTTCAAGGTACAAAAAACATACTACATGTAAAAGCAATTCGAGTAAGAAAAGTCTCGAATTCCAATTCGAGTAAAAATTTATCATTTTTATATAAAGAGAAAAACTTTTTCAATGTCGTGTAGTCCACGGTTTCTCAATGTTGTGGAGTAGTCCATAGATCTCATCTCTCTGCCTATTTCGATCGCCTATATATATATATAAAAACCAAAAGCAAGACAATAAAAATAATCACATAATCAAAAATGGTACTTAGATAATTATATAGGGCAAAGCAGCTTACCACTTTTGTGTCATTTAGACTTAACATGATCATCCAAAGTCACGATAAGGTAAGCTGCTTAATGCACTCTGACACATAAATCATAAGCAATTATTAAAAGGGAAGAGAGGGAAAAAAAAGACCAAAAATAATACAAATTCCAATATTTTTGCATGCATTTGATTCATGCTCAAGCTCAGAATATTTTGTAAGCTATAAATTAAGTTAAAGTATATATATATATATAGCCAATTCTCAATCTCGTGCACAAACAGTCAGCTTACGGAAAAAGAAAAAGCTAAAGAAAAGAGTTCCCAACCCCAACCACAAAACAGAAAATGCTAAATAATCCAATTCAAAGTAAAGAAAAAGGTATGAATTGCAGATCTTTAATTATGCGTATGCCCTGCTTCTGCTTGCGAATTGAAGAAATATGTTGTTGAACTCTTAATTTCTTGCAAATACAGGTTTATATATTTGCTTTTCAGAACGTTAACTTTTTCGCATTCATGTTATGATTATGTGGTAAGAACAACCCAAGCCAATCCAATTAAGGCTGTAAAGGAGACCAATCTGAATTGGGTATCAAAATATTTAAAATTAATGTGTTTAATATTTATTTCCAACTTCAATTCAACTCCTCATATCAAAATTATTTTTATTTAACGATTATATTATTATTAAAAATTATTAATATTAAAAATTATTTTATTTTTATATATTTGAAATTCATTTATAAGATTATCCCTTATAAATACTAAATAAAGATTATTCCTCTAGTTTTATTATAAGATTATTAGTTAAAAAATTTAAATTTTACCAATGTATATTGATTTATGTAGATTGATTTGTGTAGCAAAAAGATTGTATTCCTCTAGTTTTAGTTTTCTTTATGAAGAAATAAATATTTGAAGAGATTTACCTTTTAATGATGTCCACCTTTTACCTTTTAACGATGTCCATCTGGCGATTCAAATTAGTTTTTATTCTGGGATTCACTCAATTCAATCCAAATTAATCCTTATCCTCTAATAAAGCTCACTTGGCTTCATACTGATTATTTAAAACCCTTATGAATATATGATATGGAAGCATTATATTATAATAATAATAATAATAATAATAATAATAAGGTTTATTTGTGAAAAAAATCCAAACGTTTACAGTTTTTTGTAATTTTATCTCAATCTTTTAATTTTTGTAATTATATCTCAATTTTCAAATTTTTTTGTAATGTTAACACATTAATGAATTTGGTCAAAATTATTTTAGAAAATTATGAGTGGGCAATGAAGTGTAATGCCACCAACACAAATAGTGGACCCCAATAAGCCTTATTGCAAAACATTAATGAATTAGTTTATTTGACCAAATTCATTAATGCGTTAATATTGCAAAAAAAATTAAAAATTGAGACATAATTACAAAAATTAAGAGGTTAGGATAAAATTGTAAAAAGTTGTAAACGTTTGGATTTCTTTTACAAATAAGCCTAATAATAAGGTTATGATCCTTCACCCTCTTGGACAATGTGCTTCCCTTTTTTTTTTGTTCTCTTATCTTGTCTTTTAACATGATTGAATGGTAATTTGATGAAAGATTATGGATGGATAAAGTGAAATTGAAAGCATTTTAGGAAGAGAATGACTTAATTAGAAGAAGAGATTTAAAAAATAAGAGTCGGAGAGAGGGAAAGGAAGAGAGGGAAAGGAAGAGAGGCTAGGGATTTAAAAACAATAAAAAGAATAAAGTGAAGAGAAGCGAGAAATGAAAATAAACCCTTATAACCTTGCCTCGGAAGACCATAATGCGCTCGCTTATTAGGCATGTGATTATGATAAAAATGAGTTGCCTTTTATAGGTGCGTTGGTGCGAAGTCCTTGTTGTGGTTGTTGTGCGTTGTGCGAATGCAATAAATGGGTATTAGCAAGGCATTGGTATAAGTACTGCAAGCTGGAACTTTGGAGCAATGCAGAAGATTGTTGAGCTTTACCTTAACTTTGGCTTACTGCGATCGTAGCAAATAGGGCGAACATAATAAAGCCCTGCTAGCTTTTCATGATTCACATTGATGCAATTTCATTGCACATGGTAAATGCAGAGGCTAGTCCTGTATTCGATGGTTCTTCACTGTAAGCTCTATACTCTAATATGATGGAAATAATAGTAAATAATACCAAATTCCTTTAAATCATTAAAATAACCCCAAAAACATAAGAAAAGAAACTCAAACCAAGAAAAAGAACATTAAGACTAAAAAGAAAACTGTGAAAGAAAAATCAAAATGAAATATACTTAGGTTTCCTCCTAAGAGCGCTAATTTGGGGTTGTTAGCTTAACCATACGCTCAAGGGGTTCAAGTTAGGGTAAGAAGTGAGCATGAGACACTTGCAGAAACCGCTTCATAAGTGAAATAGTGCTTAAGCCTCTACCCTTTAACATTGAATGCACCGTATTTTAACTCCAAATCTCTACTACGCCATAAGGGTAAACTTACTTCACTTAAAATGGACATGACTAACGTGATCTTAGCTTCCTAGGAAAGAGCTTCAACCTTTAATTAAAAAGTAAAACATGATTACTTTCCTTGAATTCCCTCTTAATGATATATTTATCATGCCACCTCCTAGTTCTTTCTTTATAAATCTTGGCATTCTCATAAGCATCAAGGCAGAACTCATCAAGCTCATTAAGTTGAATTAGCCTTTTCTCTCTAGCTTTAGATAAATCAAAATTCAAGAACTTTATTACCTAAAATGCTTTGTGCTCGAGCTTTACTGAAAGATGACAAGATTTGCCATATAGAAGCTAAAATGTAGGAAGTCATTCTGTAAGCATAAAAAGCATCATCAAAATGAAGTAACCAACCCTTCATTGAGGTACTCATCATTTTTTTAAGGATACTCTTGATTGCTCTATTTGATATCTCCACTTGGCCACTTGTTTAAGAGTGGTAAGGAGTTGTAATCTTATATGTGATTATATAATTCTTTAATAGCTTCTCAAATTGTTGGTTACAGAAGTGTGAACTATTGTTACTAATGATAGCCCTTGGTGTTCCAAAGGGTGAGAAGATGTTCCTTTGAAGGAACTTAATCACCACTTTAGCATCATTTGTTAGGAATGCTATTACTTCTACCCACTTTGACACACAATTAACTCCCATTAAAATGTACTTATTCTATAAAAAGTTGGGAATGGACTCATGAAATCCAATCCCAAATATCAAAGTGATTAATCTCCAAAATATTACTCAAAGGCATTTTATTGCGCTTACCAATGGTTCCCATTCTTTGGTACGTATCATACTGCATCATAAACCATATTGTATCTTGAAACAAAGTTCACCAATAAGATCCGCATTGAAGCACCTTTTTCGTCGTCTTAGTTGATCTAAAATATTTCCCATACTTAAGAGAGTGATAATGTATGAGAATATATTTAATTTCATAGTTAGGCAAGTAATGACGTACTAACCCATTCCCACATCTCTTGTAAATAAGAGGTTATTCCTAATAGTAATACTTGACATTTATGAAGAACTTCTCCTCTTGTTGGTAAGAAAGATTAGCGAGTAAGACACCATATGCTAGATATTTAACAAAGTCTGTATACCATGGTGTGAGGTATTTGACCTGAAGAAGGTTTTCCCATTTAAAGTAATCATCAATTGGTAGCTCATGCATATCCTTAGGTCGCTCTAGCCTCAAGATATGATTCGCAACCATATTCTCGAAACACTTTTTATCTCTGATCTCAAGATTGAACCTTTGTAGGAGGAGAATCCACCTTATGAGCTGAGGTTTTGCATCCTTTTTTGTAAGGAGGTACTTGAGGGCTGAATGTTTATTGAATATAATCACCTTGCTACCTGTCAAGTAGGATTAGAACTTGTCTATTGTAAATACCAAGATTAAGTGTTCTTTATCTGTTGTAGCATAATTGACTTGAGCTTCATCTAAAGTGTGGTTAGCATAGTAGATGGCATAGGCTTGTTTATCTCTCCTTTACCCCAACACAGCCCCTACTACAAAGTCACTTGCATCGTATATAATCTCAAAGGGTAGACTTCAATCGGGTGGTTGCAAGATTGGTGTAGAGCTTAGTGCTTCTTTAAGCCTGCAAAAAGTATCAAGACAATTTTAATCAAAGATAAAAGGCATATCTTTAGAGAAAAGGTTAGTAAGGGGTTAGTAATCTTAAAGAAATCTTTAATAAAGTAACAATAAAACCTCGTATAACTAAGGAAGCTACAAATGCCTTTCATAGAATTGGATGGTGGTAGCTTTTTAATCATTTCAATCTTTTCTTTTTCTACCTTAATGCCTTTTTCAAACACCAAATGACCAAGCATCACCCTTCTAGTGACTATAAAATGACACTTTTCCTAATTCAAAACTAAATTAACTTATTCATATCTCTGTAAAACCTTAGAAAGATTATTCAAATAATTATCAAAATAGGAGCCATAAAAAGAAAAATCATCCATAAACACTTTCATAATGTTCTCTACATAATTAGAAAATATTACCAACACACACCTTTGAAAGATTATGGGGGCATTACAAAGCCTAAATGGCATTCTATTATAAGCATAACAACTGTTAGGATAAGCAAAAATAGTTTTCTTTTGGTCCTCTAGGTAAATAGAGATTTGAAAGAATCCTGAATGCCCGTCTAAATAATAAAAAAATAAATCCTTAACTAATCTTTCTAGTAATTGATCAATGAAGAGTAGAGAAAAATGACCATTCCTAGTTGCCTGATTAATTTTTCTATAATCTATGTACATTCTCTACCCTGTGATGGTCCTTATAGGTATTAGTTCATTGTTATCATTTTTCATTACCATCATACCACCTTTCTTAAGAACTACATGAATTAGGCTAACCCATTTACTATCCGAGATTGGATAGATAAATACTACATTTATCAATTTCATCACCTTTTCTCCCACCATTTCTTTCATGTTAGGATTTAATCATTTTTTATACTCAATAGAAGGTTTATAACCCTCCTCTATGTGAATCCTATGCGTTCAAAATGTAGGGTTAATCCCCTTCAAGTCATCAATGGTATAGCTTATGCTTTTTGTAATATTCTGCCCTAGAGATTAACTAGTTTATATACAGATTTATGAATTAAATAGCAATAGAAATAAGTTTAAGGGCCTTTTTGATTATTTTAAAAATTAAGGGGACTAAAGTGGTTATTTGCCAAAATAAAAAAGGGTATATTCTTCTTTTTTTCTTTTCTTCATTAACTTCTCACCATTTTCTTTCATTTCTTCATTTCCTTCATTTTTCTTCCTTCCTTTTTCCTTAAACTTTCATTCTCAAAATTCAAACAACAAATTCAAGGTTTCTTATTACAAATTCAAGAATATATACATTAGTTTTTGGTAAGTAAAACTATTTAGTTTCAAGTTTTTGAATTTGAATAGAATTTGATATTTTGATTGAATTTTTGAGTTTTAAGCTCGTTTATGTTAAAACATACCCCTTATGATATTTAAAATAGTGTTTGGAATTGAATTGGGTTGAATTTTTAGTTTTTTTGCCAAAACAGAGCATTTTCAGCATTCTGGACCGCTAAGGTGACACCTCAATGCTGAGGAGGCGCCTCAGTGCTGCTAAGGTGGCACCTCAGTACACTAAGGTGACGCCTTAGTGCACTGAGGAGGCACTTCATATAGCACCCTCAAGTACTACATAAACGTGTCCATAATAATAATCATACATGTGGCAAAGCTAAAACTTTTATAAAAAGTATATGTATATATAAGTAAAATTCTTGTTTGATACATTAAAAATACTTAATATATGTTTACAAGGTGTTTATAGATACATACGAACTCTATTATAAAATGTTGATATGCCATGATGATGAGGATGGAAGTGGTTGCACCAAGTTTGCCTCGGACCCACCTGAGCTCACTAATAAACCAAACTTCAAGCTTTTTACCAAAGCAAGTACCTCAAGCTAGGCTATCTAAAATCTGAAAACCACAATTTGTAAAGGAATGAGCTTGCGACTTAATAAGAAATTATTAAGATAAGTACACATATAATTCTCCTCAAGAACCAATTAAGAAAAATATATAAATAACATTATTACACATCAAACCATAAGAATTCATCATAAAAGTTGCGCACGGTCGTGCATAAATTGCACACGGCCATGCCTGAGTCGATAAACTCCGCACACTGAGCTTCCACGGCCATGTGGAAATCATGCATGGTCGTGTCTGAGGCTTGTATTTTTCTTCTGGAACCACACGGCCATGTCAAAATGACACATAGCCGTGTCCCCTGAATCTGCATAGCCATGCCAAAATGGCACACGACCGTGCCTGATTCGACACATTTTCTCCTAGAACCGTACGACCATGCCAAGAAGGCACACGGCCGTGCCTGAATCGATTATTTTCCTCCCATATTATACACGGCCATGCCGAAAAGGCACACGACCGTGTTTATTTCTTAAAATTAGAACTTAATATATGCACGGTCGTGTCTTCAAAACTCATGACACGACCATGCATAACAACTTGTATAACATTCAAAATATTACAAATAGATATCTAAACATTAAAACTATATTGTTGGTGCCTCAAATACACAAATCACATCATTTCAAACAATCCTTAACCATAATCCTCTTAATCATAACTCACATTCAATCTACATTCAATATATATAAACACAATGCAACCATGTCAGTTTATGCAAGTTAGTTATTCGGCCGGAATCATCACACGTTTATATTCCTCATATATTTCATATTTTTTTTCATATTTTTCATATATAAGTGGCCATTCCTGAGACTCTCTGCCCAGCTCAGTCTCAGATATCATACGTTTATATTCCTCACACGAACGGCTACATCTGAAGCTCTCTGCCCAGCTCAGTCTTAGTTTCATATTCAGTGAAGGCTCTCTACCCAGCTCAGTCTCCACTATCACACGTATTCCTCATATTTTCTCACTTCAATTACAATGCATATGAATTCATCATTTTCACAACAATACATATATGACCATACCACCTCAAGTGGCTTGCATTATTCACAATTCCATACCACCTCAAGTGGCTTGCATTATTTACAATTCCCACAACATACTTTCAATCAAGCATTCTATATTATCACCACCAATAATATATACAATACAATTATCATTCTTGTCACCACAAACATCATACACTAACTAAATATAATCAAACAACTATAGTTTCATGAAAATCATTATATATATGCATTATATTAACAATTACTTACAAAAAGGCTTCAACTCCTTCTCAAAAAAAAGCTCTTCCTATTGAGTAGGGTCTCCTCTGTCTATTCCAACTCCTACACATAATTATACATCAAATTCAACAATCAAGCATAGCAAATTCACCCTAAACTCACAAAGTGCAACTAAATGCTCCAAATTTAATATAACCTAAAGATGCACATACAAGTCCAATAACCCCTAAATTTCTACTGAAGCTAGGGCTATGAGTCTACTTCTAATTTCAATTGGAATCACTCAATTCGGATAAGTATGGATCAGTTATGGATTTTAGAATCCATTCGAGCAAAATAGGGCACTCACAATGAGCAATAAAATGTCCGGCCCTATTTGACCCTCCCAACGACAAAATCAGTCCAAGCTCAAAATATAAAAAATGTAGAGAAATCTCTAAAATTTCTAGGGAGCCTAACCTTGCTCAAATCAGAGCTCTATAGCTCAAGTTAGAACAATAACAATGGAACTAAAAAATAGGATATTCAGGACCCAAATTCAACCAACAACCAAACTTAACTTAAATAAATTAAAAACACACGACAAACTTACCAATTGATGCTTCAATAAATATAAGACCTTCTATTTCTTCTTAGAGCAATGAATTGATCACTAGAACAAGCTCACAAACTCTAAAAAAATTCACTCAAAAACTCACTCTTCTTCTTTAAAAATCTCTACAAACTCCACTCATACATACACACACATATACACATATACAAGCCACTAATCACACGCCTACAAATTGCCTCCCTAAAGTCGTTTCTATTAAATGCCCAACCATAATATTTAATACATATTTATCACTTAATATCCATAATAATAATAGCAATAATAATATACTTTAATTAAATATAACCAATATCATCAAAATATCTACTTACCCCTTAATGAAATGAGCATATTGTATAATAACCCAAAACTTTTAATTGTGATAATTTCCTCCAGACTTATCTTACAATCTAGTCCTTCTTTATACTCATGCACATATCTAACTTTAATGAGGTCTACTTATGTACTATACATAATATACAATGTATATGTCATAAATATGTATGCTAAAAGGGTGGATGTTACACCTCAGTATTAAGGAGGCACCTCAGTGCACTGAAGAGGCACTCAGTGCACTGGGGAGGCACCTCAGTGGACTTTTTGAGTCCCGAAACCCTAACCGGAGCCATTTCAAACCATTTTTTGGGTACTATAACATATCTTTTAGCCATAGATTGATTAAATTGAGTAGAATTTAGATGTTTAGCTTGTATTCTTATACTTTTGCTTCTGAATGTTAGGAGCAATATTGTAGCACCCTCCAGGTACCACATACACGTGCCCAGATTAATGAAAATAAAACTTAAATGATATATTTTTTTTAAAACCAAAAGATACTTTGTATATATTAAAGTATTAGTTATACAATGTACATATAATTTACATATGTATACAAATACAACATAATTCTATTACAAAATTCTTGATACCAAAAAGGATGAAATGCACATGAGGATGGA
>CATIWO010524495.1:0-22159 GCA_949673435.1 Macaranga tanarius | reverse complement strand
CATTTTTCAATTTTCAAAGAAAATAAAATTTTTTCATTTTTATAGAAAATTTGTAAAACATATTTACTTGTTAGAAATGAAAATACGGAGTTTTCAGTTTTAAATGAAAACACGGAGTTTTCACTTTATAATTTTAATAAGGAAAATTTAGGAAACAATAAAAATTTGTTTTCCACTTTTCTTTTAAAATTAGGAAAACAGTGAAAATACTTTTCAAGTAAGATTTTTATGAAAATACCCAAAGTAAACACAAATTTCTATTTTTTATTTTCATTTTGAAAAATTTTCTATAAAACTAAAATAGTTTTTTCAAAGTAAACACATCCTTAGTGTTTAGCTATTTAGAGTTATAATATTGAAAACAATATAAAATTTTTTTCTATTTTTAAGTGTTGCTTGCATGAAGGGTTAGATCGAGATACAAGCAACTGTTGATTTATAGAAGACATAGCTGCATTCCAATGGCTTTTTGGTTTCCAAAAACATACAATATCAATTTGAGAGACAAAGATGCTACTTTTGGAATAGTATAGCTTATGCTAAAAAAATACGTAGGGGTTCAAAATGGATATCAAGACAAATTTCAAGGTGCCAAGTGAATTAAACCAAAAGAAAAAGGTCGAATTAACGTGCTGTAGCACTAAGAAAAGCATGTGTGTAGTATAGTGTAACTTCATGACCACTATGAGTGGATGCTTGATGAAAGGCACGTGTTGCAAGTTGGGTGACGTGGGATGATGTTATTGGGTGCCAGAATCCTTTTTGTTTGACTTTAATATTGTGTGAGCGAGTTGACTCCAATTGTGCGTGTACCTTCAACATAGAGAAGAATTAGATGATAAGGGGTGAGGTCACGTGAAGAATTTGAATTGAAAACAATAAATAATGTGAGGGAGCACGTGAGCAATGCCTCATTATAAGCAAAATATAAATTGGACCGTTGAGGAAGAAGAAGAATCAAAGTAAAATTTTGTTGGTGCGGTGGTGGGGGAGAAATTACATTAAAAAATAAATAATATATAAATTAAATTCTTAGTAGAAATTTAGGTCAACAAATTTATGTGAACTCAAGCTAATGGTAGTAACTTCAAAATCAAACTTTTTGGTTGTTGAGGATGACCTTTAATGTGAACTCATCTTTCCTCCATTTTTGTGGGTGTATATGTTAATTTAGATGTTTTACAAGTTAAAAATTGTCAACATTGGTTTTTGTTATTACTCCACAATTGCATGTAAAAGTCACATTGAGGCTTTAGGTTTTACATGAAATTGTGGAGTAATAACAAAAACCAATGTTGACAATTTTTAACTTGTAAAACATCTAAATTAACATATACACCCAAAAAAATGGAGGTGACGTATTTAGATTTCAGCAGACTTGTTTAGATTTCACCATTTTTTTTTTATCTCTGCTGCATAAATTAAAATATTTAAATGTTATTATTATCATTAGTGAAACATAAATTTAGATGGACACAATTCTTCTAAAGTTTAAGTCCGGTGCAACACATATTTTTTTCATATAAAAAATTTAAATTAAGTGAAATTTTTTTTGAGCATTTTAGTTTGAGTAGTTTAATTCTCCACCATAAGGGGTAGAGCAAAGGAGGACGGAGGATTGAACTCTACTCTCCACATTATATGTTTACACCTTTTATCACTTAAATTACTCATAAAGAATGAGTACAATTAATTTTTTTCATACCAATATATATTAATTATATTTTTTCAATAATACTCAAAAGGTTAGCATATTATCTTAGTTTTTTTAATGCAAACTACTGATATCTAGAATTATTAGATCTAATTAATTTAGTTAACTTTAAATATAACTATAAGAGTTACAAAAAAATTTTAACAACTAATTTAATTTTGTACATATATTACGGCTTGAATTTAAGATCTTTAAGTAATAATAGTTCTCTATCAGCCAATTCCACAAATTATTAATTATATATAGTTGTTTTTAATTAAGGGTCACAAATATAACGAGTTTAGATTAAATATAGCAGTAATTATTTATATAGTTGTTTTTTAGCTATTAATAAATTTTCAAAATTTATTTTGATGTTTTGTTTATATATATATATATATATATATATATATATATATATATATATATATATATATATATATATATATGTATATGTATATATGAAAACAGAATAAAAATTGGCTGATTAAATTGTCCAAAAGCAAACACAACCTATAAATGTTTTCCACAAAATCTGCTAAAAGAAGGGGTGACGTTTCGTATGAGAACGGTTGAAAAACCTTGTAAAGCTAAGAATAACCAAGGAGACTATCGTTCTGTGCAAATGTTTCATATGAAAAAAAAAAAAAAGGACAGGCAAATAAAACCTTTGAAAATTAGATAAAAGAATAAAAGAAATTTATATGAACTCAAATTAATATTTAATTAATAAATAATATTCAAAAAAATTTACATGAGCTCAAATAATTTTTTGTTTAACTAATAAAATAATGCGACAGAATTTACTCTAAAAAAATTTTATTTGGTATAAAAAAATTTTAATTTTGGGATAATAACATTGTAAGTCCTAAAAGTATGGTCAATTTCACAATTTAGTCCTAAAAATAAATTTATTAACATTTGAGTTCTACAACAATTTAAAATAATCATATTTAGTTCTAATTCGTTAACTCTAAAGGTTTGTGCTGATATGACATACACATCAATTTTTTTTTTACACATCAGTTGCCTCGTCATCCCATTTTTTACACCTCACCTTTTACTTCACCTATCTTCCACATTACCTTCTTTTGCTTCATGTTCTTCTTCTTTTTCTTCATTCAAGTAACTAAAAGGATCTTCAATTGAGGTTTTTATACTCTTTAAGTAAACTGAGGTTTTTATACTCTTTAAGCAAACAATGTTAGTCTGGATAGCAAAGCTCAAACTACAGCTAAGTAAAACCAGAAACAATTGCTAATTAAAAGCTTAAACACTTGTCTACCCAACATTATTTTTGCAGAGTAACCCATCAAATTTTACTAAAGAACCACTTAAAGTTGCTATCTTTTGCACATTAGAGCTCAAAAATAACAGTATGCACAATAACTCAACTTCATAACACAAGAACCTAAAATAATTTTGAAATTAACAAACAAAAAATTGACCTTTTAACTCATTCAATAACAAATAGAAACACAACAAAATTGAATTCAATTAAACAAAATTGCATTTAGTAAAGGTAGTAAATGACTATGATCAAATATAAAAAGCAACTGAACTAAAATAATCAGCAATCCATTAATCCAAATCTTATGTAGAGCAAATAAAAATTTTGAAAGATGCATAAAGGGTGAGTGAGTTTATGTACATGCGGGTTGACATTCATATAAGCCGCGGCGATTAGGTCGAATCCAATCAACATTAGAGTTTTTAAAAATGGGCGAGTGAGATTTTCGAGTCGGAGTGGGAGAGTAGGTGGCCAAAGCAAAACTTAAATAGCTATCTAGAGCTTGAACAAAGTTATGGAATTAAAAAGGTATTATCGTAATGAATATTGAAAAAATATTGTGTTTGGATGGTGAGAAAATAGAGAAAAAAATGCAGACAATAAAAAACTAATAATATGGTGTATCAAAATTTGATTTTAAACATCTCTTACATTTGTTGTTCTGAAAATCAAAAATAAAAAGAAGAAGAAAAAGAAAAGAAAAAGAAGAAAGGTGAAGTAAAAGATAAGAGATAAAAAAAAAGGGATGACATGTTAGCTAAGTGTGAAAAAAAAAAGATTTAATGTGTATCTTATCTTAACCCAAGCAGTTAGAGTTAACGGATTAGAACTAATTGTGATAATTTTAAATTTTTGTAGAATTCAATTATTAATAAAATCACTTTTAAAACTAAATTATAAAATCAACCATATTTTTCTTATCTTATTTCCTTGTTTTTTAGTTAAAAGATGACAATACTTGGTGCCGTATCCAACTTAAACAAATAATAATGAGGTCGCAGCTAGCAAATAGGACATAGACCACGTTCCCACTCTTCCTTGTCGTTATTATATTTGTTGACATTGACAATATTTCCAGAATATTGGCTATAAGGGAAAATTGCTCACTATAAAAGTCCAAATTTGTAAAATCACCATTTAGTAGTAACTTTACTACTTTAGGAAAAAAAAAAAAAGGATCAGCTAATGACAAAAACATAATAATAATAATAATAATAATAATAATAATAATAATAATAATCAGCTCTCAAGATATCAAAAAAAAAAAAAGTAAAGTAGGAATGGTAACTTTTTCTAGCTAGGACTATATTCTTTGTCAATACGGATAACATAACGAGTTATTTAGGAGTTTTTTTTTAAAAAAGCATTTTGAGGTAAAATGTTTAATTTTATCATCATAATTATGTAACATAAAAATTTCATGCAAATTAGAAGACAAAAATTATATTTTATCATATAGTTTATTAATAAATTAAATTAACGAGAGTTCAAAAAATTTTAAATATTAATAATTTAATAAAAAAATAAATAAAATCGACTATATCTCAAAATGTTTTTGCAGATAAATGAGTAGACGACCACACTCAGACTATATTTTTGAAAGTATCATGTTCGGATTGACTGATAGTTCTATGCACTGGGGAATATTGTTTTTTTTTTTTAGCATTATTATTATTATTATAGTTAGATTAGTTAGTTAATCAGTAAGATTAGTGCGGGAGGGGGAAGGGCACAGTTGGAACCGTGTCCCTTAAGCACTTATTTTGGAGTCAATGCGACTGTACCAAAATGGTTGGTACCGTATTCTTACACCAAACTAAAATACTCTGTGAGGGAAATTTTAAATTTATGTTTTTTTAATCTATTAAACTTTCATAGTAAAAAATTATTGACGGGACTAATTAACATTTTCAAATGTTCGAATAAAAGACTTTAAAACAATTTAACCATTTTTTTCTCTTTTTATTTATCATTAAAAAATTTTATTTTAATAATTTTCGATAATCTCTTAAATCGATGATTGTTATTTATTATTTATGAAAGAGTTAAATTTTGGTCAATTTCTTTTACATTTTTGAATTCTTCTTTATAAAATTTTTAATATCCCTTAAAAAATTTAGGGGTGAGTAGACACCAAACAAAAAACCGATAATTTTAATTCAGTTTAATTTGATTTTTTCATAATTAAAAAGTTCGGTTTTAACCGAATATATATATAAGTCCATGAGGTCTTAGATTCAAACCTCAAAACCACTTTTTTCTTTTTTTTTTTTTTTAATTTTTTAAAATTCAGTTAACCAAAAACCAAATTTAACCAATGGGTTTGTTTCAATTTTCGATTCGGTTTTTGAAAATGAAAAAAAGCATCAATTCGGTTAACTAAACCCACCGATTACATACTATAATAAGGATCTTAGTGGTCATCCTTTATAACTTTTAAATATCTCTCTATTAATTTATTCATAAAATTTTCAACGATCAATTGTGAGAATTCTACTAATATTTTTATAATTGTAATAACGTTATTTAAAAATAACAACAAAAAGTTTCATAATTTTAGTCATATTTTATTTTAATTTTTTTTATTATATTATTATTTATATTATTTTCATCAAAATGTATTTTTAATTTTTAATAAATAAAATTTTTCATTTTCTATAAAAAGTAATTGAAGGGAAGAAAATCATATGTTATTATTATATTTTAAAAAATAAACATGTTGCCATGTGTTTTAACTAGGTGCAATTGTAATTTATTCCGTTTCTTTATTATTATTATTATTATTATTATTATTATTATTATTATTATTATTATTATTAACTTTACTCCTTTTTAATTCACATTAGGCTCCAATGATTTTTTTTTTTTTTTGCAATCACATGCTATTACAAGAAACACAGACAAATTTGTTCTTGAATCAATAAATATTACTATTTTTTTCATTCTGAATTGGGGGATTCAATGTTTGTTTTCAATTGACCAAAATTTAAGTTATTTTTCTTTTTTGATACAAAAGAAAAAAATTTATGCTAGTTCAAAAAATTATATAAATATTCGAATATTAATTCTACAAATTCACAAAATAAGTTTTAAAGCTTTGTATTCTAAGATATTTTTAAGAAGTATTTAGAGAATTAATTATTAGATTACTTTATTAGTACACTTTCTTAGTGGGCCAATTATTCTAAGAATGTAAACATATTATATTGCCGCATTTTTTGCCGTGTAGTATCCATTTAAACTGGCTATATTCATAACATTTCTTCTGAGCCATTCTTGAGTCTTGACTACCTAATTAATTAATTAATCAATAGACTACTATTATTGACCAAGTTGCTTTTTTTTTTTTAATAGAAACCAAGTTGCATATTAATGCTTTACCAAAGGCCAAAGGATAAAAAGAATTGCCAAGGAAACAAAACTATAGATTGATGCAAACCATACCGACAAGGCTTATGCTCCTTCTGTTAATGTCGGTAACCAAAAAAACAAAAAAAAAATGAAATAAAACCAAGGCAAAACCCCATAATTTAGCCCCCTAAACTTTACTACTTTTTTTTTTTTTTTTTCTATTGGGCCTTTTTAGTAAAAAGTATTTACTATTGACCTCTTAAATTATCTAGACTACTGCTATTATTTAAGACCACTTTTCATTGATTTTGAGGACAGTGTAATACAATTATTACTAAAAAGCTACTTAAACGGCTTTTAATGGCTTAATAAAATTTAAATATTCAACATTTGGCCTTACACTTTATTGCTTTTTACTATTGAGCTCCACATGATATTTTGTGCTATTGATCGATAAATTACATGCATTGATACTATTAAGGCTTATTTGTAAAAAATATTACATGCATTGATACTATTAAGGCTTATTTGTAAAAAATATCTAAACGTTTACAGCTTTTTGCAATTTAATTCCAACCTTTTAATTTTTATAATTATATCTCAATTTTTAATTTTTTTTGCAATATTAACACATTGATAAATTTGGTCAAATAAATTAATTCATTAATATTTTGCAATAAGACTTATTGGGGTCCACTCTTTGTGTTGGTGACATTACACTTCATTGCTCACTTAGAATTTTCTAAAATAATTTTGATCAAATTCATTAATGTGTTAACATTGTAAAAAACTTTGAAAATTGAGACATAATTTCAAAAATTAAAAGGTTGGAATAAAATTATAAAAAACTGTAAACGTTTGGATTTTTTCACAAATAAGCCTACTATTAAATCAGAGTTTTTTTTTTATATATATGGTTATCTATGTAAATAAAATTAGAACTGTTAAATGAATCCATATTTAATTATAACAATTGATATAACTTGTAATATATATTAATAATTATAATTAAATAAAAATTAATATAACAATTTTTAATTTCATTTATCATAAATACACATATATAGCTATAGTAAGCTCCATTAAATTTTTACTTGACAAAACAATTAGCAATATTACTAAACTAATATTGACAAAACAATTAACATTTCTTCCCTCTCTCATTCTCCTCTCACCTACTCCCTTTTTTTTTTCATTTCTTCAACATAGCTTTAATGGTGGTGGGTGGATTTTGGCCATTTTTTTTTGGCCAAAATTCACCCAAACACTTTCTTTTTTTACTTTTAAAGTCAATATTAGTTTAGTTAAGAGATTAGTCTTTACCTAGTGAGGGTTTGTCCCTCTTAAATAATATTTTGTTGATAGTTTTAGTTTTTATTGTTTAGTCCTCAGATCTAGCTACTGGAACTTTGAGTTGATAGATTTTGATGGTGAATAATCAATAATGGTGGATGATTGAAGAATATAGTTTGATTGTGCTCCGATTGGCTCATTCGTCGCATCAGTATAATATCTCAGATAAAGAAAGTTTTCTTCCTGTATCCCCATAAAGGATATTTTAGTTTGATCCAATATTTTTTTTATTTTATATATGTTTAGAGAGAAATATCATTTGTTTGTGTTTCCTGTTATTTTCAGTATTTTTATACTGAAATTAGTAACTCTCTATTTGGTGAAATACCAAAGTTGGTAAAAAAAAAAAAAGCAATAAAGGCCAAGTTGGCCTATGAATTTTTTTTTTATGCATTCAATTTGGCTCCTTCTGACCTTTTTGGGGTAATTTCAGCCTTAAATTTTGTAACAAATTACCAAATTAGTCCTAAAAGTTATACAGTTCAAGAAAAATCTATTAATTGTTTATTTTGTTAAAATGTTTCTCTGTTATAGTTAATAGGGACTAATTTGTTAATTAACTAAACTATAAACAATTTTTTTGTAATTTATCATAGAAATTGTTGCAAAATTTTTAAACAATAAGGAAATAGTGTAATTTTTAGAGTCAAATTGACCTAACCGCAAAATTTGAACCAACATTAATCTAATTAAAAAGTTTGGAAAGGTCAATTTGTTCCTGACCATAAAGTCTGGGAGACAAATTGTCCAAATATTTAACTGAATAAGAAAGAATAATATATTTTATTTTTTTCTTATTTTCAAAATAAAGAATAATAATAATGAGAAAATATATTATAAATAGAGGGGGTGCAATGACAATGCAATAATCACAAATTTGATATTTTTCTTTTTCTTGTGCTAAATGATGTATTCATTTTAAAAGTTATGAAAATTAATATCTACAAACGGAAAATACTAAATAAATTCATTACAACATTTTTCTATTGATTTTTTTTTTTATCTTAATAACTCTTTTTATTTTATTATCTACTTTCATTTCATATATATCAAAAAGGTATTTTTATAAAACAAGGAGTACATATGACCAATCCAGATGGTTTAGGTGCTTGATAGCATAAATGTTTTCGCGGCTTAATAGCAAAAATACCAAAGTTTAAAGAGTTAAATTGTGAATTAAAACATTAAATATTAGGATAAGGTGTAATTTGGACCCTAAACTTAGACCTAAAGTTTGTATTGGACCTTAATATTTTTTTGGTCTTATTTGAATTTTAATCTCATAAAGTTCAGTTATATTGGATCAATCTTTAAAGAATTGTTGCAATTAAGTCCCAAAAATCAAATAAAAATTTAACTCTAACACCAATTAATAAAAAATAGTACGAATAACAATAAGAATTGATGAAATTACTTTCAAAACATATATTTATGATATTTCTAAATTTTTTTAAGATTTTTAAATTTATAGGAATATATTTTTTAAATTTTTAAAAATTCAAAGAAAAGTTTAAAAAATTTTGTATAGACCTAAAAATTTTCAAAAAATTTAAAATTTTTACAATGAAGTGATATACATTCAATAAAAAAGAATTAAAAAGTTCCTGTAAACTTATGAATTTTTTTTGAATTTATTAATATTTTCTATAGATTTAAAAATTTAATAAGTGTACAAAAAAATTTTAATTATTTTTTATTTGAATGTATATCACTTGATTGTAAAATTTTTAAATTTTTTGAAATTTTTTAGGTATATAAAAATATTTTTAACTTTTCTTTAAATTTTTAAAAATATAAAAATTTTATTTTTATAGATTTAAAAATCTTAAAAAAATTTAAAAACATCATAAATATATGTTTTGAAAATAATTTAATCAATTCTTATTGTTATTGGAACTAATTTTTATTAATTAGTGTTAAAGTTAAATTTTTATTTGATTTTTAGGACTTAATTGCAATAATTCTTTAAAGAATGATCCAATATGATTGAATTTTACTATATTAAGGTCCAAATGGAACAAAAAAAATATTAAGGTTAAATATAAACTTTGGAGAGAAATTGAGGGTCTAATTTGTACTTTATCCCTTAAATAGTGCTCATTAATAGCACACATGTTCCTTTAAATGGCTTAATAGCAATAAGTAACACAATTTAGAGGGCACATTATGTTTTTTTTTTATATATATAACTAAAATCAACCTTTTAAAAATTCATGTAATGTAATCATTGAAAATGGCTTGCGAATGCCTGTATATCTAGAAATATAAATGGATGATTAATTGAGTGAAATTAATTTGGTTGTGATGATGTGGTTGGGAGTTAATTTTGAAATTGGTGGATCTTTTTTTCTAGTCATAAATTATAGGTGCCTTTTGTTTGCATTAACGATGTCTGTTGTCGGGCTACCTCAATGAAATTGTGCTTAATGAAGATGAATTGGTGTCTTTCTGTCTGTCTTTAATCAATGGCTGCCTTCAATTTTCATCTATGTTTGTAATTAGGAAAATATATGAACAATAAATAGGTTCATAAACACTGCAAAAAGTTCTTTTCTAGTTAATTAATTTACTCTTGCATATGTTCATCTATTCTTTTTTTTTTTTTTATGTCATTTAAAGTCTTAAGAGCTTCTGGGAGAGCAAGAGATGGAGGGGGATCGAACCTCCACCCTCTACCTGGATATCCTCGTGCTATAGCTACTACGCTCTAGACGGGGAGGGAAAACTTCATGAGATTTTTAAATCCACACATAAGGGTTACCAGTGGAGATCGAACCCCACTTGGTGGACATCTTGAGCAGATGTCTGCCCCCAAAGCAAAAGTGTCTGGTTTATTCTTATTACTAATTAGATATGAAGTCCAGCTAGGATAATTATTTCATGTAGGATAATCATTGCCTCTAGAACAATAATGATAAATATATTTTTTTTGTTACATAAATATTTTTTTTTTCTAAATAAAACAAGCTTCAATTAATACAGTTGAATCCGGTAGGATTATAAAAAGAGTAAAATTTTTCCAACAATAAAGATATTTTCAAATAAATTATACACTGTAAAACTAAATTAATTTTCAAACAATATTAATAATATTGTTTTGTTCATACATTAATATATTTAGAGCCAAAAAAATTTTGTCAAGGCAATTGAAAAATAGTGATAAAAAATTTTATGATTTATATAAGATTTTATTTTTGTATTTTTAATTGTATTTTTATTTATATTATTTATTAATTAAGATTTATTTTTAATTTTTCATAAATGAAAGACTATTTTTCTAGAAAAAAATTATATGTATATATATATATATATATATATATATATATATATATGATTTTCCTCATGTCAAATAATCAAGTCGTTTATGATTTATCAGTAAATTTTAACATGCCATATTCAATTTTTGTCTCTTTATATAGGTTAGAAAAAAAAAAAAAGATTAGAAATTAGCAAGAAAGTACAATGACTTCATTACTAAATATATCGTTCAACAAATTTGCCATTGTAACATATAGAGTAAGTGTAATATATTGGCCAGTTCAAAAAAGTATATTGTGTTATCGTTACAATAGGATTTTACAATTAGTATGTAAATCTTATACTATTTGTGATATTTTTTTTATGAGCATAATTCTTTATATTATGACTCTTTCAAGGGAGATAAAGGGAAGAGTAGAAAATTGAATCTTTTACCTTAATTAATGTCTTGGCTCTATGACTGGATGATAATCTATTTATTTTAAGCGAATTAGACTATACCTTCTTTCATATATATGGACACTACAACTTTTATCATACATCATATAAAGGTATTCTATTCAATATATATATATATATATATATATATATATATATATATATATATATATATATATATATAGTATGCTATCATATATGTACTTTTTATAAAAATTATATTGTTAATATTTTCTTTTTAAAAGGATCGTGGATACTATCAAATCTATCAACATCCAAAAATCTATCTCATATTTAAATCATTTTCATCACTTCTCTTCTACTTCCCCGGTTTCACTCCCTTTAGAGGACCCAGTTCAAGCATCATCCTAAGAAGACTTGAGGATGGACCCTGGGCGTCGTTCTTATCCATTCATCTCTTTCCTTTGAGCCTGGTTTGAGCTTCTTTATCGGCTTTTTCTACCTATTGTATTGAGTTGCCTTCCCGCGAAACGTACTTGAGGAAATAAGAACTTCAGCCCTATTCACAGCCTTTTCGATCTATCTAAGCTACGTCAATTGGTGATTCAATCGATGCTAATTCGGCTATTAAGGTTGGCCTGGAGCCGGGTTTATGGCCTTTTTTTGCCTAGTCTTTCATCCGCCTTGAGGCCAAGGTGTGAGATCGATTTAAATAAAGTATACAATTCTCGGCTCCCTTTCTTAATTGGCTAGACTTGGGCCATTGTGCAATTACCATGCCCCACGGAAACCGCCTTGAAGATGTCCACCCCTTGTCTTAAAAAAAATTTAAATAAAATAAAGGTGCTCAGCGACGACTGCCCCTTCTACCTTAACTTTGATGCCACTCTGTCCCTTTGGAGCATCCGTTTCCTCAGATTATCGATTAATAGGTACTCTTCACTATTTAGAGACAATAATTGGCAGCCAATAGCTGGAATTTAGCCAAGGTGGAAAGAAAGTGGAATCCTTAGATGATGAAGCATTAATGAAGGTATGGATATGTTTTTTTGAGCTCTAAGCATAAATAAAATAAAATTATGTATTTTTTTTTAACAAGATGAATTTTTATTCATTAAAGATGGCTTATAACGACCCGGAGAAGAAAAAATTTCCTACCGTTGATAACAAGCCAAAGGACTAATAGCAGACACTAAGAAATACTCCCTACCAACTTAGGGATCCCCATATAGAAGACCACTTCTAGCCAAATAGTACATATCTGACTAATGATAATAAAATGAGCTTACAACTAATTAAAATATAAATATACGCAACTGAAAAACTAACAGACACAACTGTAAAACAAACTAACAAACACAAAAATATACAAAAACCAGCACTTAAATCAGCCGGAGATGGGTAGGCAATGGCCTTTGAGGATGTAGATTCTGCCTTATGTGAAGATGGATCTTTAACCACCCAACAAAACAACAACAAAACACACACTGAAGGTGGCCGGAATCCTGTAGACCTTCATCCTTCCTTTGCCAGATTTCTTCGAGTTGACTCAAACCATCCAACGAAACCCAGCCGATCAACAACAATATCAGCACAATACAGACACAAGCACCTTAACGAAAACACAAATAAAAGTACACAACACAGCCATAATATATTCTATAACACAGATAAAAAATGGATCTAGGTGACTTTTTGGTCCTAGAAGGACCAAAAAATCACCCGGATCCAGTAAAAAAATAAGCTAAAAGAAGATGAAGCTGACAAAGAAAAGAAGGAGGAGCAAGAAATACGATGAACCAGACAGGCAAGAAAGAAAAGTAAAAGACGATGAATAGGAAAAAAAGAGAGAAAAACTATAAAAGCTATTATGAATAAACTATGTATTGATAGATAGAGTGGAGGTGGGGTCATATTTGATTTTGATGGTTTGAAGAATTGGAGCAGTATAATGGTAGATCTGAAGTAGATATGAAGGTGAAGATTGAAGCAAATGTGAAGGTAAATATTTGAAGAATTCAGTCAGATTAAGCTCCGATTTTGCTCTTTCAGTACATCTAAGACGCAGGAAGCGCATATGGCCAAGAAAGATTTCTTCTATCTTTACCGGGGGGATTTTTTATACCATGTATTAGATTGTTTTATTTTTTAGGTATAGTTTTTCTCTCTTTAAAAATATTTAGAGAGTATTTTATTACAAAGTGTACTCTTATGTAAATTTTTTTCATGATGAATGAAAATTATCATTTTGCCAAAAAAAATATTTGATTTTGATGGGAGAATCTTGTATCACATTAGAGTGTTTAACGCAAAATTTATTATTGGACATCATTTTTTTTCCAATAATAGTAGCATTTATATTTGCTTTTGGCACCTAATCCAACTAGAACGAATGATTTATTATCTTATTACGGGACCAAAGTATTGATAGAGGTTAATGATTTAATCTCACACTCCCCTTTTGATTTCCTTTAAAAAGAAATCTTGTATAAGGTCTAAAATTAATATATATATATATATATATATATATATTTGCTTTTGGCGGTCATATATTTTTTTTAGTACAATGAGTTATATAATTTAAATTAGTTTTTATCTATTTTAAAATAAGAAAAATTATTATCTATTGTGTAATATATTAATATTTAATTTTTATTGATAAAAAATAATTATTATTTATTATACACAATTTTTAAAAATTTTATTAATTCAATTTTATATTATATTTAATATTATATAATTTAACTCATTTTTTTAAAAAAATTATTTTTTAACAAATGAATAGAAATAACACGTATCAATGATGTTATGTGATATTAGATGTCATAAAAATGTTGGATTAAACCACATTTATACCTATAATTTTTTATTTTTTTATTATTATTAGGGCGGCGCCGTATGGTCTGAAACTTAAATACTCACAAACAATAATGCAATGCAATTTGACGAAAACAAAAGCTACAACACAAGGAAGCAAAGTCCTTCACCAGTCCTTAAAACTGCAACAACAAAGTGAAGAAAATAATAAAACTACAATACAAAATCTAATTAAAATGACTCAACTAATCAATACCTCCTAGCCCAGTAAACATAGTTAAGATAATTTAAGAAATTAAGAACACTAAGAATGGTGTAAAAAAGATCCAAACGGGTATGATTCAAGTCATGTCCACCAAGCCACCGATGACCAAAATTTCCACTAATATAATTGGTCATGGACACTAGCACTGAGCTCAGAAAGTATCCAAGTGAAGTAGAGCACCAAGACAATGCAGTGCATATACTTCTCATGCTATCTGGTGCTTGTGAGTAGAAAAATTCAAGCATCCCACCAAGAGTTAGCATATCAGAAACTCCTAGCAAAAAATATTGCCACCCTAACCAGAACACAGAAATTGCGGCTTCATTTCGCTCTGCAGCTTCTCTCCTTTTAGCCTCAACTATAGCAGCCACAACCATGGCTCCTGATGCTAGCGCCAATCCTAGTCCAATTCTTTTAAGTGGGTGGAAAATGTAATGAGTTGAAGAAACTTTGTTCTTTAATGTGTTTAGGCAATATTCATATAAGGGTATAGATGCTAGCATGATTATGAGTGGGAAAACTGTCATTGATTGGGTTGGGATTTGGAAATTTTGTAAATTTCTGTTCATTATGCTTCCTTGTTGCACTGAAAAAGTGTGTAGTTGAGCTAGGCAACAATTCATCATGATTGTGCTTGCAAATATTGGAAGCAAGCCTATAAATGTCTTTGTTTCCTCTACCTCTGCTGCACTTATTGTGTCATCAATTAAGGCCTTGTCTAGGAACCTGCAATTATTTAGTCACAAATTACAATTGAGCAACTAATAAGCTCCAGCTTCGTGCTACTAAAGTGGTGATTTCCAACTAACATTTATTAATTCAAGTAAGAAGTTTAAATTTGTTTAAATAAGGCCTTCCGCGAGTTTTATATATGGAGAAACATGTGTTAGAAAAATTTTACTTTTCTTATGGGTCATCTAGTTCAACTCTGAAATAATCGGAGTTCATATAGATATCAAGTACTAAAGACATCAAACGAAAAAAAAAAAAAGTTTCCAAAATTATGAAATTTTAAATTTAAATACTCAGTCAATCAAGAGACCTATTTTAAGAGGTCAAAGAGGCCACAGACCAAAACTCAAAAAAAAAAAGGGTATTCAATCTCGAACAAATCTAACAAATATATATATATATATATTATACTTGAGCATTGATCGGGATATTAAATGGATTGAAAACATCTCAATATATAAAAAATAATACAAGAATTAAATTAGATTTAATGTGCTAAATACTTGAATAAAATGTGAAGTCTTACTTGAACGTGTTGGAGGAATTTCCATTAGCTCCAGCAATTATCACCCGGGAGGATTTCCGATTTCGGAGCGAAGAAGTGAATACCTTGACAGTCCAACAAAAACATAAGAAAACAAAATGCAACAATATAATCAAAGAATTGGCTTAATACAATTCAAAGAAATAGAAAATAAAAAAAAAATCATTTTTTTACCTTAAATATTCTTGCGATTGCACTTCCTTTAGGATTCTTATACCTATAAAATGGAAACCCAATTGCAAAAATACAAAGTGCAATGCTCAAAGCAACAATTGAAATCTGAAAACTCCAATTCCAACCTCTATTCTCTTCAATCCATATCATAACAGTGGAGGCTATAAGGCCTCCTGAGCACATAGAAAAGAAGAACCAATTAAAGAATGCAGAAATTGATCGCTGGTTGCCATGGTCAAACTGATCAGCTCCATGTGCAGGCAATGAAGCTTTCACTCCACCAACTCCTAGAGCAATTGCATATAGACCAGTGTAAAGAACAGCAGCTTGACAATGAGTAGGCCTTCTGTTTATCTCTGGTTGTAATGGATGATATTGAGCTTGAAATGTTAATAGTATTAGTCCCTGTTGTCCATGACTTAATTAGCAAATATTAACTAAACAATAAATAGCTTATTGATCGAGCATGTCTTTTAATTAATCAGACTTTGCTTTAGCAAATTTTATTTATAAGTATCTTCGATATTTAGTAGTTGTAAAGCCCTCAGATTAATGTAAATTTGGTAATTATAAAGGCTCCGGCTAATTCAAATTGAGTCAGATGGATCCAATAAAGGGAATAAAACTCTCTCAACGTCCGTCCTTTTTTTACTTTGCCAAATTTTCAAATACCAGTTCAAAAGTCCACTAAGATTCACTTTAAAAGAGTTTTAAACAAATAGTGATGACATGATCATACGTACCAGAAGCTCTATTGCACCAAAGATAATGAAAGTCTTGAATCTTGTATAGAAAGAATCACAGATGAATCCTCCAAAAATGGTGAGCAGAAAAGAGGTTCCCAAGAAATTAGTGACCATGTTTGCAGCTTCAGCAGTTGGATAATGCATTGACTTTATAAAGTAAGCAACAAAGTTTGTAGCATTTGCCAAAAAAACCATGTTCTCTAACATTTCCACAACTGTTAAAAAGAAAAAAAATCGGTGACATCAACAAATTTATTTATTTAACTACAGAAAATGCATGATGATCTAATTATTGAGAGACCCGTTTAGGGTACAGCTAGGGCTTGACGAGCCCAATTTGAATATTTTGGGTTTGCATTTTCTTTATACTCGAAACTTCAGGTGTAGTACACACATCATTCAAATTCAATTAATAGGAATGATATATTACCTACTAAACATCTGGACAAACTGAGCATGAAACCCAGCACATTGCCAAGCCCATAAGCATGTTTAATTATGGTATGCCAAAAATTGCAAATGGGTCATACTAATGGCTTATTACCACAAGTGATGCTAGCAGCTCTTGCTCCACCATGTTTCCTAGCATTTGCCTTTCGGCCTTTCCAGTCCATGTACTCCTCCTCAACTTTTAAATCCACTTCAAGAGCCTATTTGCAACAAAGAAAAAAGAAGAGCAGATGAAAATTTTGCATAAGAAATTTCTATGCAGCACAAAATAAAGTTCTCCATATCTTATACAAATATATTTAGAGATTCAATTTTTGTATTAATAAAATAGAACATAACTATAATGTGTTATATATAGCTTTACTCTAATTGCTTAAAATGAAAATTTAATATTACCATCAGTGACTAAACTCGAGATTTCTCAAATAAGCTAACATAACCAACAAAAGAAGAATTTTAAGAAATGAGAAAATACACATACAACTACAACTTAGTGGATGTTGATCAATGGAAATTAAAAATATAAGAAGAAAGAAAATCATTTCATTAAGGATAAAGTAGTACTTAATGAACAAGATCTGCATGATTCTTACCTTAACTTTAACTGAAGGGCTTGCATAAATTTTGGCCTAAAAAGGGACAAAAGTGCAACAAAAAGCATATGTAAAGTACTCAAAGAAATCGGTTTTGATCTTTAACATTACTTTTGTCTGAATTTAAGATTTTATTTTATTTTTTAACTTTTTCTTATTTAAAATAAAATATTAAATGAATCCTTTTTCATTGAAATAAGCTAAAATAGCTTGTTATACCCAAATTAAGAGATTAAAGAAAATCATTTATATGTTAATATTTATTTTCAAATTTTATGAAATTTAGATTGTACGAGTTCTTTAATAAGAGTGTGCAAACCTTTCAAGTCGACTGAACTAAAAATCAAACCAAACCAAACTGGTTTAGTTCAGTTTGATTATTTGTTATTATTGATTTTTCAAGTGTCAAACCGTACCAAAATTTTGTTCAATTCGGTTCTATATTTAAAAAGTTTGGTTAATCAAAATAACCGAACAAACCAAACTTTTATTTTTTAAATTTATTAAAAAAGTATAATAATAATTTAATATAAAAGTATAAAAATAATTAATATTTTTAAAAATTCAATTTGTTTCAGTCCGTTCAGTTTTCTAAATTTATTCAGTTTAGTTTTTACAAATTTTAGTTCGGTTAAATTAGAAAAACTCTATATCTGACCGAATGAACACCCAAAATTTAAAAAAAGTTAATAAAAGGCCATTATGATTGGGCTTTATATTGATGGGTTTTATTATTTTTATGGGATGCCAAAGATGGATCCAAAAAATCCCAAATCGAGGACCTCGCTCATTTAAATATATAGTTAAGGTATAAATAGACAAGAGAAAACCCTAGCCCTTTGTTCACTTTTTATTAGGGTTTACAGCAGGAGCAGCAGCGCAGCTCCTCAACTAGGTGCCAAATCCTAGAACTATCTTCTCAAATTCTGTTTGATTTCACAGGAAATGGTTGAATTCTGATATGTTTGTTTGGTTTTAACAGAGAAAATGGCAGTTCCATTGTTGTCAAAGAAGATTGTGAAGAAGAGAGTCAAGAAGTTCAAGAGGCCACAGAGTGACCGAAAGATCTCCGTCAAGGTTTGTGTTTGTTGTTCCGTTTTCGCTGTTCAATATTCTGTTCGTGGTTGTCTTTGTTTGTTGAACTGTCGGATTTGTTATTTACAGCAATGGTTCTGTGAAGTAGAAGTATTGTTTGCTTATGCTGTTGGAACGCCTTCAATTTAATAAAGAAATCATTTTCTGGACTTTTGGATAACTTGTAGATTTGAGATTTTTAGATCGGTAAGCTTATCTAGATGCTGGAGACTGATATTTAGTGTTGAGGTACAATCAATGTATAAGTTGTAATGGTTTGTTGGTTATGGAGTAATAGATTTATTTGACTGGCTTTGGTGCGAGATAATGTTTCATGTTAGAAATAGGTTTTTTAGTGTTTTCCTTAGTTATTTGTGTACAATAAGCCGATGCTCTGGATTAATGCTTCATGAAGGAAGCATGGTAAGGTGCACAGAAAGTGATCTTTTGGGTCTACATGTCTGCTCTCTCTGATGCCTATCTTGGTGGCTTTGATTTGAGGGCCTGGTTCTGACTCACATTTCATTTGTTTTCTTGATTCTCATTCTTCTATGTGTTTTATCCGTTTCAAATTATTGCCTGCCTTTTTTTTTTTTTATATTAGTTTTGGCAACTTGTGTGTATATATAAGATAGATTTAGAATTGTTGGGTTGCAAAATCTTTTTGTTTAGCATGATTTTTAAACTTTAGAGTAGTTTTTTTATATTTGTGGTTATCTGTGTACAATAAGCCGATGCTTTGGATTGAATACACCATGAAGGTAGCATGGTAAGGTGCACAGAAATTGAAGTTCATGGGTCTACATGTCTGCTCTCTCTGATGCCTTTCTGGTGGCTTTGATTTGGGGGCCTGGTTCTGACCCACATTTCATTTGGTTTCTCAATTCTCATTGTTCTGTCTTCTATCTGTTTTATCATTTTCAAGTTATTGCCTGTCTTTTTTCCCTCATATTAGGTTTGGCAGCTCATGTGCATATGCAAGATGGATTATGACTTGCTGGCATGCAGAATTTTTTATCATGATTTTAATTGTTTAAAGCTATGATGCACAGACACTTCAACTAGTTGCCGTTTCCCCGTGTCAGAAACATTTCCATGTTGGAAGCTTCAGGATACTCCTCAAACGTTTCAAGGCCATTTCTGCAAATTTGGATAATTATAAAACACATTTCCAACTTGAAAAAGATATTTCCTTAGTTTTTGTCAAAATAAGAAAGAAAATAAATTTAAAAGGGATTTCATATTTTTCTTAACTAAACAAAATAATTTATAATGTAATTTATAATTATACTATTAATTGTTAGTAATAAATAAATATTTTAACATTTATATTAAAATTTATATTTATATATATTTTTAATATTTATTAATGTATGTATGTATTTTTAACATTGACACATTTCCATTTCCTGTATTTTTAGAAATACTAGTTTGCTGTATTCATTTCCACATCTTCCCATATTCACTTTTCCATTTCCATGCAACTTAGGTTTAAAGCAGCCTTAGATCTTTAGTTATATGTGTACAATAAGCCGATGCTCTGGATTGAATACACAATGAAGGTAGCATGGTAAGGTGCACAGAAATTGAAGTTAATGAGTCTACATGTCTGCTCTCTCTGATGCCTCTCTGGTGGCTTTGATTTGGGGGCCTGGTTCTGACTCACATTTCATTCTGCTCATTCTACTTGTGGAAGAAAAAGATATTTCTATTCTGGTTCTCGGTGTTACTTACCAACGGTTGCATTTATACTTGAGGGTATTTGCTTCATTTTGTTTGAGTTCCCTTTTGAGTAGGACCGATTCTGTTGCAATTTATGGTGTGTGACATATGGTGACATTATTTTCAAGTATCTCAAAGCTTTTGCAATGTGTTCTGCATGAATTTTGAAGTATTTAAGTTGATTCTTATGGTTGTAAATTTAGATGCTTCTTTTTATAAAAATATTAATGTCTGAAATGGCAACTTTATTGTATTTTGTTACCAAAAAATTACATTAGGTAATATTCTCACTTTCTGATTCTGATGTTGTGAATATTCATTCAATTTTGCTGTTTGCTTTTGATTCAAGACGTTGAACTGATGTTGTGATGTGATCCAATTTCATTAGATATCTCACCAGCTATTTTTCTGAATTTATCTTGAGCTCATGTTTTGTTGATGGCAGCCAAGCTGGCGAAGACCCAAGGGTATTGATTCAAGGGTCAGGAGAAAGTTCAAAGGATGCACTCTGATGCCCAATATTGGTTACGGATCAGACAAGAAAACTCGCCACTATCTTCCCAATGGCTTTAAGAAGTTTGTTGTGCACAACGTACAGGAGCTTGAACTTTTGATGATGCACAACAGGTACTTGACTCATAATATATTTGTGTGTGAACTACCGTGAATTCTCTGTGCATTGATGCTTACTGATTGTCATGCATTCCAGGACCTACTGTGCTGAGATTGCTCACGATGTGTCCACCCGAAAGAGAAAGGAGATTGTTGAGCGTGCAGCTCAGTTGGACGTTGTTGTTACCAACAAACTGGCCAGGTTGAGGAGCCAGGAGGATGAGTAAACAGTGGTGCTGTGTTAGTTGATTCTGGTTTTGCTACAATTTTTCTTCATTAGGGAGTTTTACTATTCCAGGATTAAATATGTTTTGGATTGAATGTTTGTTTCACAACTTCACTAAATGTGATTGACAACTTAAATTGTCAGCTAGCTTCCTGTGGCATGCACTAGCTTTTAGTTTCAACGAGATATATTTACATTAATGGGTTGATTATTCGCTAGTATAATATGATTTTTTGTCAATTCAGAAAAAAAGGTTATGGTTTTGGTAGACCGAATCATGAACTGGGAAGACGGGTAGTTTGTTATTTTGAATTGATGTTATGATTCTTTCTCAATATTTGAATTATGCATGGGTTAATGTTTTAAAAAATAACTAAAGCGCGGAGAAAAAATTTAAAAATATAATTTTTTTTTTCAAAACTAATTTTTCTGCCAAGATGTTTTCAAAAATGCGTTATTCTTTTTTTTTTTTTTTTGCTTATTATCTTCTTTATAATAGTTTTTTCTTTTCTCACATCACCAACTTTCTTTATTTTTATTTTTTTTATAATTGTTCAAGAACAGCTTCCATAACTGAAAGTTTAACCTCAAATTTACGAACTAGGTCTTTTGCTAGATCTCCCCTTTTGTTGGTTAGGGCAACACATTTGCCATCACTTCCATCTTTTTGCTCAATTCTTTTTGCTTCATCTCCACATGTTTTTCACGGTTGCCCACCTTACACACAATGCACTTTTATATACATTAATAAAACATGGGCAATAATTTAACAATCAAAAAACAACTAAAAAAAATAGTAACAACAACCTGAATGAATAATTAATTAATTAATTAATTATTCATTCAGGTTGTTGTTACT
>CATIWO010524379.1:0-21547 GCA_949673435.1 Macaranga tanarius | reverse complement strand
ACCTAGTGTGGTTTGATAAATATATATATGTTATGTTATAAGTATATTGAAAGGTATGCATTTTGCATCAGTGGGAGGAATATATGTGTATAGAGTTTGAGCTCCATGATCTGAGATTGAAAGGGGTAGAAAGTCTCAGATATGGCCATTCATGTGATAATTATATATATGCATATACGTGTGAGATTTGAGATTGAAAGTTGTAGAGAATCTTAGAAATGGCCACAGATATATGAAAAGAAAAGAAGGGAAAGAAAAGTAAAAATGAGCTTGTGCATAATCATGTATTATTGCATTATGTATGTATATAAGTGTTGAATGTAGTTTTATTTATGAGATTAATGAATTGTGAATGCGGAATAGTAGTGTGGTTGTTTATTGCAGGATTGGCCCTACTGTAGTAGGGAGATGAATATATTCTAGGGGAGGTTCTGCCCAAATTTTGGTAGACTCCTCGTAGATTGTGTTTGTATTAATAAGTTATTGTAGAGCTTAGTATGTCATAAATGAATTATATTGTTGAGAAAACAGGTTGAGACACTAACAATGTTGTTTGTTGTGATGTTAATAGATGTTTGGTGTAAACTAATATGTTTATAATGTATGATTGTAGCCTGAATTGAGTTATATTCATGTGTTTTGACATCACTAGTCACTTTAAGGGTATTTTTATTAATTCACATAAATGAATTCAGCATAGATGTCTTCATAAAAATTGTAGCCCTTTGAGTTAGCTTTTCATAGCCTTTTGAATCACTTGATTCCGAGTTCTGTAGAGAGAGTTATGGCCAAAAGAGTGCAACATGGTCCGTAGGCCATGTGCCAAGTGTCAACTTAGGCACAGTCGTGCACCATTTTGGTATGGCCATGCGGTTCCAGAAGGAAAATGGCACAAATCAGGCACGTTTATGCCAAAAAGTGGCACGGCCGTGCATACCCCTTGCGCAGCACTTGTAGGATTGTAGTATTTTGACCATAACTTAAGCTGTAGACCTCCAAATGAGACATGGTTTGATGCTACGAAAACTTTAAAGAGTCCTCTACAAGTTCCAAATTTGAGATTGGATAGAATCTATTTTTAAGATTCTTTAATTAAGCTTCACATTTTAGTGCTCACTTTCACCTTTGTCATTTGGACTCCCATGCGCAGTCTAAATGTTTAATTCTTATATTTTGATGTGCAGTAATATATTTTATGTGTTTTTATTAATTCATAACTACTAGTATCTTGGTAGTTAGAAAATATGTTATTATGTAACTAGTTATCATCGTCCTCATCAAATATCAGTTCATCTCCAATTGTCGCATCTTCATCCTCACCATCATCAGTATCAATGAATAAGGGCTCATTATAATATTCGTCCCCCTCCTCATCGTCACTAACATTCCCATTTGAATTTTTTAGTTCATTATTTTTGGGCTGGACTGAATTTTGTGGCTCAGGAGTGTTCCTCTTATTTTGGTTTCCCAGCATAGCCACCATCCTCTCTGTCATTTGTTCCATCATATGTTCAAATCTCTCTTCCAACCTCTGATTGATCCGTTGTTCCATCTCGCATTCATAAACGTCCTCGATACGTTGTTGTCTCCTGAGCGGCATGTTGGCTCTAATACCAGCTGATGTAGCAGAACCTTTAATTAAATGGATAAATTATTGAATCCCATTGGTTCGCGCACGAACGCCGGAAGACAACCTTCTATTTCCTGTTGATTCTAAAGAATTCCAGAGAACTAGGCATCAAATTTGTCGATTCAAAGGAATTTCAAAATTTGGAAAAAAATAGGAAATTTAATTCATTCAACATCAAAAACTATTCTCCAAAATATGAAAAAGTCTTTAAATAAAGAAACCCTAAAACAATCCTAAACAAACTATGAAATATAATAATAATAATTGCGTCTCTTATCCATTGTTCTGCAAACTCATTCCAATAACTCCACATCACAAAGTAAGATTGTGCTTTGATAAGTACAAGCCAAAGCAAGGTTGTGCTTTGATGAGTGTATGTGCCAAAGTAAAGTTATATTTTGATGAGAAGAGCCAAAGTAAAATTGTACTTTGATGAGTGTATGAGTCAAAGTAAGGTTGTGCTTTGAAGAAAAACTTGTGAGAGATTTTTTGTTGAGTTCTTGTGATTTTTCTCAAGGATGAGAGACAAAATAGTAAATTTGATTAGGATAAAAATATTTAGTTATGAAATTCATTATTAAATTTAGAATTAAATTTATAGATTTATTAGATTAAAATATTTAATTAGGATAAAAATATTTTATTGGTCTAAAAATAATTACTAAAAATTTATATATCTACCGTTACACTTGCTAATGAATCTGTACTAATTACACTGCTAATGCCATTATCATTATTTTAGAATAGAGACCTTATTGTCAATGAGAACCCACAAGCAAATCTCTCATCACAAGCTGAAAAAGTAAAAGAAAAGCTAAATGTGCTTTAATACAAATACCAAGATGGCAAATTACAAGTCTTCAAAATTACAAGATGTGCTTATGCCTTGGCAAAAGCCTCTCATTTCCACGCTAGTCCCTCTTTTTGGCAACATGCTCCTAGTTTTGTTAGAGTTTTGTTGCTTAATGATGTAATAGTTTCCAGTTAATGAAGTTCATCTTTTTCGTCAAAATAATAATAATATTGTTCAAAAAGTACTAATAAATATTGTTCAAGTGGAGGACAAGGCTTGCAATAATTAAAGCCAAACCAAACATCGTTAGGAATAAAAGTGTTATAGATAAATGTAACAGAATTAGTATAATACCCATAAACAGTCACAGTTTTTGGTTTCCACCCATCATGTATAGCCACTTCTATAGATGTACAAATAGCAAATTTGGTATATATGTGCAAGGACCCTTTATCTCAAATGTATCCGTAGAGCAACTCTCAAATGTTGCTGAACGTGGATCATCTATCCTTGGAGCATATACGTGATCATTTTCACATATTAATCTCCAATCTTTTCATTCATTAATTAATTCTTGAAAATCCATTACAGATTATAACATAATCAAATCTGGGACGTGACCTGCTAATCTGATTGTCATAAGCATCCCCAAATGCAAGGCTGACTTGGTCTCTTTGTATATCGAGGTGAAGAACAACTTCCTGTTATCTTTACTGTGTAAGAACAGCTATTTGCACTCTAACAACACAGATTAATCAATTAAGCAACTAATTGAGGAATAAAGATGCCTCAGAGAAACAATATTAATAAAGAAATTTATACATGAGCAATGTTGGAACTAATTTAGATAATATACTGATACCTTGGTTGTGTTGATCTTGAAGGGTTTGAGAGGCTGTGGCAGAGGAATGATTGACCTATACCTTGTGAAAGTGTAAATATGCTAATTGAATCAAAATGCCTGCGGTTTAGAAAAAAAAAAAAAAAAAAAGAAAAAACCTCTTTTTCTATAACTAAAAGAATCCAAACAATCAAGTCAAAAAATATATATATATATATAAAAGTTTCTCAGCAAACCAAAAAAAATCCAAACAATCAAGTCAAAAAAAAAAAAATCCAAAACAGCTGGGTAAATAAACATAATTTATAAACGTTTACTCACTGCAACCCTCCTTTTTCCCGAATATAAAAGTTTCTCAACCTAATCAGCTCATCACATTGATCATCATCGCCATTACTTCACAAATCTATCCATTTGCGCTTCCGGGCTCCGAGGTTCACCTTTAATGGTTTAACTGTAGCGTGGTCAGACCTAACATGCTTGCTAATCTCTGAATAATTCCCAACAAAATCACAATATTCATAAGAACAACACCTTGCTTTAGAATTCATAAATTCACGAGCACCAGCACTTGTCTTGAAACACCGGTCCACTTTTCCTCTGCATAAAGGGCAAACAAGATCATTAGCAGGAATAGTTTTTTGTGTAGCTAATAAAGTTGATATTGTTGATGAAGACAAGTATGATGATGATGACTTAAAGAATTTCTCAAGGCAATTCGAATGGCTTTTGCTTGTGTTGCACGCATATGGGCGACAACCCTTGTTGTATGAAGAACAATGTAAAAGAACAGCGTTGTGTGGATGCTCCATGCAGATTGAGCACCTAGCTTCCTCCCATTGCAATTGGTTGACATGATGATCACGAGCTGATCCTGATGATGATTGTGCCATTACTGTTGGCTTTTGCATTATCAGAAACTTGTTACCCAACAAAGGATTTGCAGAGAGAAGTTAAAAAGCTCGATGGATTGAGTTAGTGGAAGCAAAAGATTTGCAGAGAGAAGTTGAAAAGATGGATGTGGATTGAGTTGGTAGTAGAATGGAGCACATCCTTCCGTATATATACGGGGAGACGCAGCTTTATTATCTTTGCTACTCCAAATTGGACTTGGACTTGGACTTGGACTTTTCCTAAAAAATTAGGAATAAAACCTCAGAGTATTGTCTCAAAATCCTAATCCGTTTGGGATTGTGTTTCATAAATGGAACAATTCCAACTAAAAGAAATACATATATATATATATATATATATATATATATATATATATATAGTATTTTTTACAATTTAATTGAATATTTTCAATGTTGACAATTTTATACCAAAACTTTTTTATTCTAGCAATTTTTTGCATCCGTTAAAAATCTTACTGATATGGCCATTAGAAAAATTTGAACCGATCTACATAAGCGCCACATCAAAATGTACTATTTTGATTATTTGCAATATTTTGCACAATTTTTTTTTTTTTACAATTTTAGCATGAACTATTAATATTTTTTGGTAAATTGAAGCATATATATATATATATATTGTTCAATGTATATGTTTTTATTTAAACAATGAGAGTTCAAAATTAAATTTTTAATTAAAAAATATTAATTTTGTTAATCATTATTTTAATTCTATTATTACATGTAAATTGATACTTATTTTATTATTTTGAGTTAAATTATTATTTAAAAAATAATTTGATTAGTTTAAATTTTAAATTTTATTTAATTAAAGTAACATTAATAATATTTTTTATATTTTTTATTAAATTAAAATTTTTATATAATTATAAAATCATAATATTTCTAAAATGATAACAAAAATTTAAGTAAATTCTAAGATATTAAATATTTTTCAAGGGTTTAAGAACTCCAATATAAAATTTAAAAAATTACTATTTAATGTTACTTAAATAAAATTTAAAGTTTAAACTACTTAAATTATATTCTAAATAATAATTTAACTCATAATAATAAAATAAATATGAATTTACATGTAACAATTGAATTAAAATAATAATTAACAAAAATAATAATTTTTTAATTAAAAAATTATTTTTGAACTCTTATATTGCTTAAATTATCTTTACATGTAATATATATATACACACACAAAACAATGCACCAACTTTGTATATTATTTTACAAATAATCAAAACGATGCATTTTAATGTGACACCTACGTGGATCGATTCAGATTTTTCCAATAGTTACATTAATAAAATTTTACCGGATTTTCAATTAATGTATGGAATTATAAAAATAAAAAATTTATGCATAAAATTACTAAAATTAATTATATAAAATTGAATTACAAAAAATGCTTATATATATATATATATACCTTAAATTGTGAAAAGTAATATTAATAAAAATATAATTTATGATTTAAAAAGTAGTGAAATGTCTTTTACGTCTATTTTGCTAAGAATTTAAGTATCGCTACATTTCTATGACACAATATAGGTGAACAAATGTAATTTGTTTTTTCTCCTCCAAAAAATTGCAGTGTTTGTAATATTACATTCTTTTAAAATTGTATCAATTTGCTTCTTTTAACTTTACAGGTTATGATAATTCTATTTAATTTTATTTTAAACATTTAATTATATTTTTAAAAATTATTTTTAAACTCTTATAAAATAGATTTAACATTTATAATTTTTCTAAAAAAACTCTCAAATCTTAATTTTACTACTTTTAAAATAAACTCATGAATTGATTTTTAAACTTTTATAAAAAATTTCAATTTTTATACATTAATCAATAAAGACAATATGAAAAATAAAAAAGTCATAACTTATAAATTGTTAGTGTTATTTTTGTGTTGGTTTTTCTATTTTAATTTTTTAGTACTTAATTAGAATTTATCTAGTTTGTGGTCTTTAATTAGTATTTTATTAGAATTTTAGTTATTTAGCTTAATTAATTTTATTTTCCTTTTTAGTTTCCTAGCTAATTTCTGTCTTTTTGATATGTTTTTTAGGAAATTTTGTAATTCTAGAATGTCTCATAATTTATGGAGCTGGTTTGTGAAGAAAAAATCTTCATGGCAAGGATTTTGAAGGTAAAAAATTACCTATTTGATCCATGGACTTTGGCTATTGGAAAAGAAAACCTTTCTTTTTAAAGAGATGGCTACAAAAGAATTCAAGTGTGGAATTGTGAAGAATGTAAGGGAGGTTGAAGACCGAAGAATACTTTTACCAAGTTTTTCTTTCCTTTATTGTATCATGTTTGATTTCTTTGTAGTATTAAAATATTTTATCATGAGTACCTAAAACGTTTAGAGTTTGGATTTTTGTAGTTAAATTAGCACTTGTTGGAATTTTATTTCTTATCAATATATTGATTATTTAGTTAATTTTGGGAGTTTGCTTATTTTTATTTTTTTTTTGTATTTAATTTTAGGCCTGATTGAATGCATGTTTGTGGGTAATTTATTGTCAATGAAAATTACATAAATTACTATTTCATAACTCACAAGACTTAGGTAATTCAATAATTGTTAGGAAGTTTAATGAACCCTAATTAATTTATTGACCATGAAAATAGGCAGTAATTAATTTAGGTATACTTAATTGATCTCGAAAGAGATTTTAGATAATTCAGAGAAATTTACCTTTGACTGTGATTAGTAAATTGATTATGAATTAATCTCGTAATTAAAGTGTTGACTAGTGAAGCAAATTCAAGCTCTAATTCATCCCTATTGATTTAATTTACATTAATTTGATTAGATAGTTTATTTTTATATTGTTTAATTTAGTTCTGAAAATTTAATTTGGGTTTGCTAGCTAAAAAATTGATTGATAGTTAGTACTTAATACCCTTTTCTTATGGAAACTATACTCACTCACTGTTGTATTACCTATCACGATTTATACATTTGCGAAGTTGTGCTAACATAAATCAATTTATTATATGCATTAATATTAATTCAAAACTTTTAAAGTAAACAATTTTAATTATCACTATAAAAAATAATAATATTTTATTCCTTTCATATTTTCTTCAAAAAAATTAAATATTCTTTATATTTTTAGTTAATATTTTCAATATTTGAAATTCCCTCTTTTTCTTCTCCATTTTATACTTCTTTTTACTTGATCTCTATTAGAAAATTTTTTAAACAATATAATTGAAAAATGAGAAGTAAATTTTAAAATAATCAAAATTAATTAAGGCTTTTGAGTGAAAAAATGGAATATAAGAAAATGCTTTGCAATCAAATTTTGAATTTATTTCAAGAGTAATAAGATTAGGATTTGAAAACATTTTTTATATTTAAAAAAAAAAGATAAAAATATAAACACATCATATTTACTTTATAGAAATTGAAGAATAATTTTTTAAAAATATAATTAGATTCTAAAAGCATTGATACAACTTTAAGAGTAAGATATAACTAATAATTGATGCAAAGTTCAAAATAAAACTGATTATATGAGAGGATTAATATGAAGACCTCGAACAGGAAAAGAACATGCTGTTTTGCCTATTGATTATTTTCCCGGGAGAATTAAGAGTGAGAGAGGAAGATTGTCGAATTCCTTTGATTCAATTTTATAATAAAACTTATATTATTTTGTAAATGAAATTTTTTTTGCAAATAAATTTTTATATTGAGTATATAATATTTTAATTTTGATTTGATTTAACTATGAATAATTATATAATTTAAGTGAATAAAAAATCTAAATTTAATTTTATAAAATTGCTATTTAAATTAAATATATATAATTTAAATTTATAAATAAATTTTATAAACTTTTAAAAATTCATTTATATCAAATAAACACTAAAATTTTGAATGTGATTTTAAGTTGAAGAGACAGTGAATGAATGCATGTTTTTTTTTTTTTTTTTTTTTTTGTTCTAATTCGACCAAGGGGCCAAAAGTGTCCAAGAGCTAATATATATATATATATATTGAAAAAAAAAAAAAGGCAAAATGAATAGAACATGTGTGCCTACTTTGCTACACTTGCTAATGAATCGGTGCTTACACTTCCAATACCATTATCGTTATTTTATAATAGAGATCTTATTGTCAATTAGAACCCACAAGCAAATCTCTCATCACAAGCTGAAGGTGTAAAATAAAAGCTAAATGTGCTTTAACCACATACAAATACCAACATGGCCAATTACAAGTCTTCAAAATGACATAAACCAAGACATGCCTTAAACAACTAGCAAATAGCAATAATATAGTTCAAGTGGAGGACAAGGCTCCATTGCAATAATTAAAGCCAAACCAAACATCATTTGGGATGAAAGTGTTATAGGTATATGTAACAGACTTAGTATAATACCCATAAACAGTCACAGTTTCTGGTTTCCACCCATCATAGCCACTTCTATAGAGGTACAAATAGCAAATTTGGAACGTGCAAGTACCCTTTATCTCAAATGTATCTGTAGAGCAACTCTCAAATGCTGCTGAACGTGGATCATCTATTCTTGGAGCATATACCTGATCAATTTCACATATTAATCTCCAATTTTTTCATTAATTAATTAATTCTTGAAAACCCATTATAGATTATAACATGGTCAAATCTGGGCTTTTAGATGCAAACCTGATTGCCATAACCATCCCCAAATGAAAGGCTGATTTGGTCTCTTGTATACCGACTTGAAGAACAGCTTGTTGTTATCTTTACTGTGTAAGAACAGCTATTTGGACTCTAAAAACACAGATTCATTAATGAAGCAACTAATTTTAGACATAAAGATGCCTCATAGAAACAATATTAATAAAGAAATTTATACATGAGCAATCTTGGAATTAATCTAGATAACATATTGATACCTGGGTGGTGTTGACCTTGAAGGATTTGAGAGGCTGTGGCAGCGGAATGATTGACCTACCTTGTGAAAGGGTGAATATGGAGAACAAGAACAGCAAAAATGGGACTGTTTTGCCTTTCATGATAGGGTAGAGAGGGAAATAAGGACTGTGTCTAAGACTTTGGATGGGTTTTGAGTTTTAATGGTGGCGCATGATATATGAGTAAGCACCAAAGAACTTTCCAGCAAACAAGGGTACATCAGTCTTTTAATTGACTCATCCCCACACCTCTGTATATATATTAAGTATATCTGAAGCAATGTAGAATATGCCACTTTTGAAGGGCTGTTTTTGGAAATCTCCAAAAACCTGCAAAATTAAGACAGATTCCCTTTTATACATCCTCCTAAATTGGTGGTTGTTCAAAACATGTACATGTACAGTTCACCCTGAGGAACAAACAAATCTGCCCCAATTTTAGACAAAGTTTGCGACTTCAAAAAAATAAGGAATTTTTTCAAAAATGAATAGGTCAATTTTGTGCCTACTAGGTTACACTTGGTTATTAATGGATAAGTTGCAAAAACTACTTAGTTTTCGATGTCGTTTGGCAGCTATATCCACATGTTATCAGTACATATTTCCACCTTTATTATTCTGCTTGATAATGAATTCGTGGGCCACTTGATAAAATTGCTTGTCCTGATTACAAAGTTTGTACAAAGAATATACATATCTAAACTATAGTAAGGTTAAACTATAAATTTTACTATGCTCATCAGTTCTTTAATATTGATCATATTCGGATTTGCTAGTTGATCCAAACAAGATATCCCTGATGTGCTTATTATCAGTTTTTTTTTTTTTTTTTTTTTTTGATGGAAATGTGCTTATTATCAGTTCATCAGTCTAAGAATTGTCAAGGCTTCGGTTCCTTGCAATTAGAAGCTGTTCTATTGATTGGTTTGCAATTTAATTCATTTACCTTTAGGCAAACACTTGTCCCTCACATGCAAAGCCATATTGTAACAAACGTTCATTGCACTCTGTTGGCAGTCCATGATAATGCATAATCATATTGAATTCAGGCAACAAAATGACACAGAATTTATCTAAAAGACTATTAAAAAAAATCGCTAATAAATTTTAAAGCTTCAAGCTTGGCATCCATACATGAAATTTTTGGGAGCATTACATCATGTAAACCATGCAACACAATTGACGTCAAAAATCCAACCACTTGGTATAGTAGACACAAGTCTTTGGAGAGATAATACCATCAGGGGTACATTGGCTTATCCGTGGACAGACTCCGCATGGAACGGAAACCATCGCCCCAGTTTTTGGCTCCCCTCCAGTGCTTCCCTTACTAATGCATTTATAACAAACTTTGCCAATTGGAATAGAACTGAACTCTCCCATTCCATTACTCTTAACTTCTATGATCTCATTATCCAAAACCAAGGCCTTCACAATCTCTTCAATTTGCTGTTTTGTTAATTCAGTATTAAATATTCCACTCCTTTTAATTGATTCTGCAAGTCCCTCCAATGTAGCAACTCTAAGCTTAAATATTTGCTTGATACAGACCTCTTTCAGGAGCTTTATGAACTCTGTGTCGAGGTTCCCTTCAACATACCATGCCCCTCCAGTTATTTCCTTTGATGGCTCAAATTCTGTTGCCATGTAATGTTTTTTCCCCTTGTTTTGAATGTTCACCACCTCTTTTATCAAATTCTTCATCTGAAGTGCCTTAAGTGACTTATTTACCACATTGTCTGGAAGTTTCGTTTCCCGTTTCATATCTCGTGTCCAAATTCCCATATCCTGTTTGCTTCGTATCACATTATAAAGAGCACGCTCATGTTCTGTCAGAGATTGAGCTGGAGTACTTGATTCTGGCTGTTTCCGTTTTAGTCCCTGTAATCGGCTCATTCCTGTTCAAATGGACAGAAAAATAAATACGTATAATGTTCACTAAGCAAGCAATTTGAAAGAATTATTTGCACAAGGAGCAGTTATAATGGAAGTCACAGCATTTACATCAGACACAGTAGCTCTATCAGCATGCTTAGAAAAACATAAATAAATTTAAGGAACAAGAAACAAAATTTGGATCCCTCTCCCCCCCAACCCCAATTACATGCTCTTGATTAATCCAAATTATTAAAGTTTGCTACAAAAAAAAAAAAAAATTATACACTAATAGATATTTATAGGGCACAACCCTATTAGTGTCTTTTTTTTTTTTTTTTTGGGATTTCGAATGCTACTTGATGTGGGATTCCTAGGTAAAGATTGTTTTTAGAACCATATACAATTTGGAGGGCCTAATCTAACACTACCCTCGGTCAGTGAAGCTGAAACTTACATCCTGTAAAGGTCAGCACATTTGAAGAGGCATAGAAATCATCAATTTATATTTCTGAATTTCCCATACTTCTCAGTCTTCTTCATTATTATTGAAAGAAGATTCGAAATGCACTGTCATTCATTTCACAACTCTTAGATTCAATAAAAACAACAGGTTCACTTGCAAACAATATTTGCCTTTATTTTGTTTTACCAAAGCTCACTGAAATTGAAATACACAGTTCATTGTCATTTTACAAGCTTTTCTAGCTAGTAGAAGCTCTATAATCTCCATCAAAACCTCACTCACTTCACCAGTCTACTAATCAATATTCAATATTTGGTAAAAACCTAAAGAAAGAAACTCATATTACACTAAAGAATTTTAAAAAAAAAATCCAGAAAGCATGAAGGAAAAAAAACAGAAACCCAAAATCAAAACTTGTCAAAACATTCAAATTCAAAGTTTTTTTTTTTTTTTGAAAAGTGGAGATACCCATTTGCATTCTTGTCATTCAGAAAAGATTACACAAAGAATTATGTTCATATTTTTCTTTGAGAAAAATAAACAAACACCTTATGCTCAAAACACCAACATAAAAGAAAAGGGCAAAAAGCTTCTAAGAATCTTACTTGGTGGAGACTGAGACGTATTCCGTAATTGGTTCCTTCGTTGCAAAACTTCAGTTGAAATGGAAATGCAGAGTAATAGCAGCAGGGTAATATCAAATTTGGTTTTGAATGTTACGACCTCAAAGCTTAACACAAACTACATATATTCGTGAATTTGGGCATCATATATTTATGTTATTGCTGGTGAAAGAAAAACAATAATAGCATCAGAATTTTACTGAACTTTTCATGAATCAAATAGCAATTTTTATTAAAATTGAACGGAGCTAAATAGAGGAATGAAACAGAGTGTTGTCTGTTTAAACAAAGAGAGAATTAGGGAGGTTTCTACTGTTAGGGGAAAAAAGAAAATTAGCCTTTAAAAAATGCATTTAAATTTTCAATGGTCCAGATTAATTTCTTATATAATCTAATGGTAATTTACTTCAAGAGAGATATTACCATTAGAGTTAGGGGTTTGCACGCCTTTCAAATTGACTGAATTAAAAACTGAACAATTTGGTTCCGTTTAGTTTGAATTTTCAATATTTTTGAATTTTTACTGTAGAATTAAACTGAATCAAAATTTGGTTCAATTTAGTTAGGTTTTGTATTTAAAAATTTCAGTTAACAGAATCAACCGAAATTTTAATTTAATTTTTATATCTTTTTAAAAAAGTATAATAATTTAATGTAAAAGTACTAAAATAATTAATATTTCTAAAAGTTTTGGTTCGATTTTTATCATGAAAATTTGGGTTTGGTTCGGTTTTCAAAAACTTCAGTTCGATTAATTCGATTCGGTCAGAAAAATCCCCAAAACTAACCGAATGAACACTCCTAATTAGAGCATGCAATAAAAATTTATAATTTTTATTAATATAATTGAAAAATTAATTTTTTAATTAATTAAAACTAAATGATTCCGAACAAAATGTTTTATGTTGCAGATATGAACGTGAATATGAACAGTGTCGCAATCTATAAAAATTACTTATTTACTCTCTTATTTGTTTGAGTCAAAAAAAACTTGAAAGACAAAAATGTAAAAGAAAAATTTGTAGATTCGGATAGTAAACACGTAATATAAAAACTCGAATAGTTAATTTTCCTATGAAATATTTAATATATTTTTCATTTCTCCCACATCTATTATAATGTACGAAAGTAAATGAGATTGTCCCCGTCTAGATAGCCTAGTGGCTACGCACGAGGACATCCAAGATAAAGGGTGGAGGTTCGATTCCCCTTCTCATGAGCCCTCAGAGATTTAAATGACCAAAAAAATAAGTAAACTAGGTTTTATATGCTGTTTGAGATTATCCACATTATCGACTCATGACTTGGTTATGGATTATTAATCTTTTGTATGAATGGTATTTTAGCTTAGCTAATGTGTTTATTTTCCTTTTCTCAAGCAGTGCTAGATATAAATGTATAAGTTCCAGGGCTTTATTGTATAGCTATGGCTCTTATTATTGTTATAACTTTGTACTTTTACTTAATTTAATGGAGAGACTTCTTTCCTTTGTCCCCAAAAAAAAAAATCTAGGTTAAATTTGATAGATAACTTAAAGATAATATTAATTCCATATAATGTTTTACAATTAGTAATTACAATGTATAATATATTTAGAAAACAATGTGCACTTTTGATCCGGATATAATTAATTTATAAATTAGACTAAATTACTACCTTTACATGGCTACAAGAATCTAATAGGTTTTATTTTTCTGATGATAGGAACTTTGATAGAATTTATAAAAACATTCCAGTAATTTATTCCTAAAAATTATTTATTATTATAAATTTATACTTAGCCAGCTTAACTTAATTGGTAAATATTGAAGGTTATTAACAATAATATTATCATCACGACATTCACAGAAGTATAACACAACTTTCATAGCCATTCTACTAGAGGATGTGTGCCACTGCATCATCACACAATAATGTTTAGGCTCTTTCTTCTTGGCATCTACATTAGCTAGCTTGAAATGGGCATTACGGGTCCTATGGAAGAAACAAGCGAGCCAGCAATTCTTCAGTCTCCTTCATAAGGTTGTAAAGCAGATCGGTGGAGAAGAATGATTGTTGCATTACACTTGGCATGGCAGATAACTCAAAGGTTATGCCTGTCTTCTTGTTGTGCTTCTTGACGATCTTTATTAGTCCTGTTTTTAGAGAACAATTAAAATAAGAGCAAGGACTATGTTTTTAAGAATTATGAGACCTTACGTGCAAAATATTTACTCAAAAAGAAAGGGGCAAGCTACAAAAAGTGCAACCCCATTGGGTTAGTAAAGTCTGGTGGTCGAGCTTCTGCCTTGTATTGCAAGAGGTCAGGACTCAGGAGTTCAGCTCCTGAAGGTCCACAAGCAATATAATTTGTGGGTTGCTTGGATAAGATCTCATACCTACCCTGTTTCATAGCCAAGTGCCGATGAGAATTGCAAAACTCACCCACCCCATTTCTATTCATGCCTGGGGCCTAGAGGTTTCTTGAGGATGAAAAGAGAATGTCAAGAAACAAAACATTTTGAAATGGAGAGGCTATTCAATGGCCATATCAATGCAACATACCGAAGGATGGGAAATGAACATCTTTTCTAGGCATTACTGCCTTCTGTTCATGCGAAAGTTGCAACTGTTTGGACCTACTAGTGATTGGCCTCCTAAATGATTGACAACGCTCAAGTGTTCCATTTGATGTTATCCAGAGATCCTTATCATTGGAAGGAGTTATAGCATCAAGTTTTAGAAATTTAGTCAAAAAATTTATGCAAAGCATCTAAATGCACGAGGCGAGACTCGCTGCTTTGTATGAAGTCAATGTAATAGGTATCAAGGTATATATATTCTATTCTCAACCTTTAGTTTCATCTATTGGCTAGCTCTGCAAAATCCATTTGCTAGCTTTGAGACTCAGATGTTGAATAAAAAAATTATTTTAACCATGGCAGTTTCTGCAATAAAATGAAAGGACAAAATAATCTTCAGAATGTGCAACTAATGGACAGGTAAATCAAGGACTAATCCAGTGAAGTAAATTGTCCAAGAATCTTTTGACAAGACAACTCATTCCCTCTCTTTCCAGTCTAAATTGGTCCAGAACGTTCACAGCTGCCACATATGGAAAAATAGAACTATTAACAGAGAATTCATTTCTTTATGCTCCAACTAGTCTACCAAACATGCACCAAGCTCAGGTCTTTAAGCATTCTATCTAATACTACAAGATTTGCCTAATTTTTGGTTTCATATTCCCAGAAAAATTTCATCAATGTGACTCAAAATTCAACCAGAATTAACAAAAAGAAAACAAACATACCTGTGAAGTTAAGGGCACTGTATTGGAGCAGCAGAACCATTTCTCCATGAAATTTTAGGATATCCTTCTGCACTTCTAGCTTCTCTTCATCACTTTGCAAGTTTGCCGCTCTTATTTGCAACTCCTGCAATACTGTCCTATTCTTAAAAATTGCTACATTTTTATCACAAGAACATAATTTCTCAAATCAAATGCAATTAACAGAGAAAAGAAAAAGGATTTTAAGACAAGAACCTTTAATCTAATGACATAGTCTTCCTCTTTGTCCAGATAAAATGTATTAACTTTCTTGAGTTCAGTTTCTAATAATCTTGAAAAACCGATTCTAAGTGTCCTGTTATTCACTTCCAAAAATCTTCTAGTAGCAAATCTTGGGCATCTTCTGGCATTGGTGATAATTTTTCCTCCGGATCCAGGATAAATCAGCTTCAACTGCTTCTTCAACTTCTTGTATGATATGAACTGCCCTTTCCATCGACGAAAAGTTTTTTCAACCTCTCTGCGGAGGATCTTGTCGTACTTCATTTCTGTCCTTCTTTCTCAACCTCCAATATTGAAGGATATTGAGACGAAGGAATGATATGAATATATGGTGCAGCTTAATTCAGCATATCCGCTTAGTCATCCCAGATCAGATATTCTCAGAATATTAGTTACGTATGCTTAACCAACTGAACATCTTTCTTTGAATGAATCGACAGGCTAGCAAATCAGATCAAAACAGTAAATAATGTTTAATAAAACTTGTTGATTCCAGCATTCCAATTAGAGCAATGAATTCTGATTGGAGTCAAACTTATACTAAAGTTAAAATTACTTTTGATCTTTCCTTAAATCAATCGAAAAATGATTTACCATACATTATTGTCTCTTCTGCCAACCATCTAGTTCTTGTTGCAGACGGCACTTCCTGCAGAGAATATAACATGGAATCCAAGAATGCATTCCGAAAAGGAAAATTGATATCACAGATAAATAACCTATAATAGTGACAAACACTGTAGCTTGCAATTAACTAAATTAGAATTTTAATGGCAATTGGTCTTAGTTAATTAAATAATCCTCGCTTAGCCGGCCAGCATGACAGGAAAGAACCATGGAGAAAATGGAAGTACACCAGAAGGTACCTGTTTGCACTTTCTATTACAACCCTGAAATTGTTTTCCTTCAGCATTCAGAGCTTGCGTCCATTCGGGCAACTCTGAGATGCTGTAATAAAATCTGAGTTCAAAAAAGCTTTTCTATTGCTTTTAGATAAGGTTATCCGTAAACCAACGGTTAGCCTATTTTGACGATTTTTTTATTTTTTTATTTTTTGCCAATTCTAGTCTAAAAATGTCAATGCTTGCACAATGTCTACTTTCATCAAACTTTGAATTCATGGCATTCCTCCCAATGTAAAAATATTGATACAGCAAGTTCCAAAAGTTCATCAGCAAGGAAAAACAAAAAACTCAGGATCTAAAATAGGGGGCAATGAGTACGTTAAGTACAAAAGAAATACAGTGGACAAATAATAATCGCAATCATTTGGAGGCAACAAGTTCAAATGCGCGCCTTCCATATGATACAACAACTATGGGACCATCGCCATTTGTCTGGTTACACCAAGCAGCTTTTCTACTCAGAATTCGGTTGGAGGTTTTAGTCTCACCAGTCTTCTGATTCTATCCTTATCGGTATTCTCCAGCAATCCCTTCAAACAATGGAAATGAAATAAGTGTATGAAGATGAAAGAAATAGCACAAAAATAAAAGTGCAGCTGTCGAGCTGTTGACCGTGCAAATCGCAAAAAATAAGAAGACGCCACATTATGGTAATGGCTGCAGCGCTTAATTGTAATGTTTTTGACATACTAAATTCAGAACATCCACAGAAAGCCAAGCCCAATCTGCTTTTTTTATCATGTCCCCATTAACCATATGGTCATATAACCAAATTGAGTGAGCCAGTGCTACTACACCTATTTAAGTATTTAAGAAATTTCCAAACAGCTATGAGCTAACAATGCAGTTCCAACTTTCAAGCTCAATGTAATTTAGCACCCTTACCTTCCAAACTATTTCATCCAAGCATAAGCATATCTTTCCATACTTGTCAAGGAAAAGACGCTCAGTCGGAGGCTTCCCACATACATCCTTCACAGCTGAGGTGATAGCAAAGATGACTTCTGCCACTAGAGAAAAACCAACCATTTAGTCATCAATCCTCCAATCAACCGCACATTTAGAGTCTCAAAATTCCATTGTGTTATTTTTTATTTTTCACATTAGAATCAAATCAGGTTACACAATAATTTCTAAGAAACATAAGTATCAGGAGTTTTCCCTCCATTTCTCATAAAACACCAACTTCTCATTCCAGTAGGGTGTGATAGGTGGCAGGCTAGCAATATCAATAGGAGCAGCCAAATCTGGTCTTTGCAGCATGTCAAGAAATTTATGCTTGGAAGCCACTTAAACTGGAGGATGTATTAAAGGGGCCTATAAGTTGCAGGATCTTCAACCTCGGTAATAACTTATGCATTCATAAGCTTAATTGTTCTCATCTTAGCATTAACAATTATGGGATTCTTAAAGAGGATATATATACTCACAGGCAAGTTCATCGTACTCATCCTTGCCAACAACAAAAATGCTGACATCCCCAAGCACTGTGTACACTATATAAACTGACCTAGTAAGAGAAGAAAAGAAACAGTAATTCAAAAAGAATTAAGTAATATGATAAACAACAAAAAAAGAAACAACTCTTTAAGTGAGGAAGAAGTAGATTCTAACAAACTTGGAACTGGTTATTTAGTTAAGCCAATAACTTAATACTAGTTACCAATATCTACTATAGTAAAGTACAATGGCTCATGATAAGATGAAATTTAAGACTGCCAGTTTTACGGATCATCACACTAATTTGAGACTGTCATCTATAAATAACAGAATTTAATTTTCAGTTTAGCCTATCCAGTCCTTGGGAAAAGCCACACAAATACCCCTTCAAGTGGACATGGTAACAGGACATCTTTCCTGTCACAGTGTTATGAATTCTTTTAATATGACAATAAATGCTTTCAATAAAATTAACACAAAGCCAACATATTTTGTGGCAAGGTTGATTCAATATATATATATTAGTTGGGTTTGCATCTAAATGGATATTGTTGAAGAACAGAGGTATACATACTTGTGGGAAGCAACAAGAAGCTCTTCATTTTTTACACCTTTAAGATTATCTGCCCCCAGCTTAACTAAGAAAGATCTCCAGTGCAGTCTCTCCTCAGCTGGAACTCCACTAAATCTGCAATAATGTTAATGCTAAGCAGGTGAATCATGATGTTGAGCATTTAATTGTACACAGAAAAAAATAATATTGATTCTCTTCAGAAGAGAGACCAACCCAAAATATTGTCAATGGAAATTTAAAAAGCAACTGAAAACAGGTTTTCCTCAACATTTCCAAGGTACACAACTCTCTCTTTATCAGAACATTAAATGAAGCATGCCCGTATCAGGAGGAATGCTTCACCCTTTTTCCCAAAAAGTAGAACACAAGGTTCCTTGTGCACTAGGCTCTTCTAGAAACAATAGACGGCGCAACCATCCATACAAAGCATGGTGCAGCTTAATCTATCATCTTATCCATCACTGATGGATAAGATGATAGATTAAGCTGCACCATGCTTTGTATGGATGGTGGCGCCGTCTATTGTTTCTAGAAGAGATGGATAACAGACACTCAAATATCTGACATGGGCTCCAATGCAGTCATTATTACATCTCAGAAACTTAATTCAATTGGATTTTTTCAAAAAATTGAAAAACCGAAAATTTAAAGGCTAGAATGACATAAGTAAGCACACTGTTATGCTTTATGGAATACGGAAGTTTCTTTTTTAATCTTTTAGGCTATTCATTTCTCTCATGTCATTTTTCTCCCAAGCTCTTCACTTCCACAACAACTGAAACAACATAATTTCCAATGTTGAGTTATTAGTTTTTAGTATCACTACTAAAACTAGCACAAATTTAAGACCAACCTCAGTTGAATTGAGTACTAAAGCCTTAAAGTCAATATAATAGTCAAACTCAGCACCCATTTAACACTACTGCACTCTATTTCCATGCATAATAAAACTCCACAAAATCACTCAATTATGCTAGACTCCAATATATCTTTCACTATCTTATGTCTCCCTCTACCCTAAGGAGGCCTTCCTCTGCCACCAGGATATGATATGATTTATGCTTATGCAAGACAACACTCAAACTTGGAGTTGGAAGGAGCTTGATAATAGACATAAAATGAGACAAGCACCATCAAAATTGTCAGCAAATGTCTACTAAAACCTGCCCACAGAGAATTTCATCCCATCCTAATAACCTCCTGGAAGATCATCAGGATTGATGGTCAACTCCTATGCCTTTACAAGACAATTTCAATGTGTAAACACAGAATATATTATGTAAATACTATGATGCAATCATGTCCTACAATGTATAGCTTATCTTATTATAACTTCATACATGCCACAACAAAAAATAAGGTCTTGGTAACAACTGAAACACCATCCTAACTATTAGCATTTCCTCATGAAATAACCTCTCCCAATACTTCTACGTGGTGGATCTAATTGCACCAATACAATTATATGTCCTTTCTTCCAGATAAATAGCATCCGTTGGTAATTCATATTAAATTTCCCTCACCACAAGCAACATAAAGGTTCATATGATCACCATCAGAAGTTATTTAAATCTCCACAAAAGCTGCAATCCAAAGAATTGTACTTTTCAAGAACCCAAATACACAAAAATCAACAGCAAGATACTGCAATAACCAAATTCAAATTCAACAAAATAAAAACAACCCAGTAAAATCTAACCAAAAGGTTATTCAAAAACCAATTAAGAATCAATCAATTAAAATTCTACAAAATTAAACCGAAGATCAAGGTAATACTGATCTAATAAGAGCTAAAACGCATCAAGAAAAGATGCTGTATGCGTACCGTTCGATCAAGATGTTGCCTTCCACATTCGCAAACAAAACTGCAAGAATCATTTTTTACCCTTCAAATTCTTCTTCTTTTTCTCTCCTGTTTTTCTGCTTCGATAATTCGACTTGAAACCAGAAAATCAAACGCGGAGATTTGATTTATTGATTTGTAAATAAGCCCCCATGATTTTATCTATTTGTTCAATAGACCCCATAGTTTTTTTATATTGATCCCTCAATTATTTATTCTGTTTTGTATAAGACAAGAGAAAAAACATATTGCTATTTAACCCCTAAATTCTTTTTTATTCTTTAGTTATGATAAGAGTGTCTATTGATGACACATTCTCCACATCTATTTAATGTATTCAAGTAAATTTTATTTATTTTATTTTTTCTGTATGCTAATTGCTACCTTCAAAAATCGGGTTCAGATCATTAAAAAAATTGAGTAAACTCTATCAACTATTTAAATTGGATTTTTACCACGATACACACATGTATTTATATAAATAAAATTAAAAATTATTATACTAATTTTTATTTAATTATAACTATTAATTAATTTTTGTGTAGCTATACCTGTAATATCTATCAATGACTATATTAAACAAGAATTAATGTAACGATTTTGATAATATAAGGGCACATATGTGTATTTAATAATTTAACTCTTTAAATTCATCTTGTTATAATTTGTTTTATAAAAATATTTAATTTTAAAAGTACATTATTAAATCATTCAAATAAATTAAGAACTCATATCTATTAGAAATTTTACGTTTTCTAAATAATTTAAATAATATTGGAGTTTATTAGAGTGAAATTAAAAATAAAATATATAGATAAATTAGTAAAATTAATTTAAAGTTCTCCAATTTAGATCAATTATTTATACTATTAACTAGTAATTCGCATGGTAATGAAAAGCACCTACATATTCGATTATCATAATGTGCGATTTATTCTTCATAATTCAAAATAATAATTGGCCAAAATCCAATTATTTCTTGTTGCAGCTTCTCCGTTTTTTTTTGGTCCATGAACAATTATTCTCTCCTCTCTCCTCACCAACCACTTCATCTTCTCCGTTTTTTTCTTGTTGCAGCAGAGGTGAATGGGTGGGTTTTGGCCATAGTTGGCCAAAATCCACCCCAACACCTTAATTTTTTTACTTTTAATTATATTTAGCTTAGTTCTTCGAT
>CATIWO010524343.1:0-16898 GCA_949673435.1 Macaranga tanarius | reverse complement strand
TTTATTGTGCTCTTACACATATAGGTGGATCAATCCACTCAAAAAATTGACATCGCATCTCTCCCTACAATTCAACAAGCGAGAAAGTATTATTTTATGAGAGATGGGAAGAAAAGTTTGCACAATTAGATGTGTATCCAGTAATGTGCAACAGATTTGAAGGAAATAATATTACCTCGGCCTTTTCACAACTTATGAATCTTCTCCCAGGATTTCTACTAGTCCGTGAAGTTCTCACCACACACCTTTGGCCACAATAACAGTTCATCCCTTTGCTCTTAATGTTGAAAGTCCTTGGCTTTTTGCTTTCCCCTCCTTCGATCTGCCTTTCTATTACACCTTCTTTGCTGTGTTTTTTTTTTCCATCTCCATTTCTCTACCTCTTGTGATGTCTTCTTCTCCAAAAAGTGTTTAGCAACCCTACTTTATTAATGAGTGGAAATCTGACGTGGAGGCTTCCATTGCGTGGCAGCTGAGGTGGCAAGGAGGAGTGCAACCTGTCGCACACGTCAGCATGTTCTGTTGTAGTTAACGGAGTAGGACTAACGGTGGGCATTTTTATTTCTATTAGGACTCGATTGAAAAAAAAATTTCTTCTAGGACTCAATTGAAAAAATACCACTTTCTTTAGGACTTACGGGGTGTTATCCCATTGTTTTATGGGTTATTTCCAGATTGTTTTCATATTCTTTTTGCTTATTTCAAGTTTTTTTTTATAAATTTATTTTTAATTATTTTATTTCTTTAAATATTATATATTTTTGAGTGGTGAAGGAGTTAAAATATTTAAAAGTAAAATATATGATTTTTTTACTAAATAAATTTATATATCTTTAAATTTATTAAAAATATACATTTATTATATTATTAAAAATTATTTAAATTATTAATTATTAAGTATTAAATTATATAAATATAAATTTATTAAATTGTTTAAATTAATAAAAATTATCTAAATTATTAAATATGAAATTATTATTTATTAAGTATTAAATTATTATTAAATATTAATAAAAATTTAATATTTGATAGTTGTCGGCTAATAAACAAATTTGAAATCATTGACAAGGGTAATGCACATGACATCACGTAAACAAGTGTAAACTGCTAGCTACAAACTCAAGCTATATTGACAAAAACGTAAAACAATTAAAAATAAAAATGAAAACAAGACACAGATGTAACCGTGGAAGATTAAGTATTTTTAATTGCTTTATTTTTTTTAAATATTATAAATTTTTTAATAAATGAGTGAGTTAAAATTTGTAAAAGTAAAATATATGATTTTTTTTTACTAAATAAATTCAATGAATGTAGTTGTTCTCTGATTGCTTTTAGATTATTTTTATATTTTTCACTTGTTTTGAGTTTTTTTTTTATGATTTAATTTTTAATTATTTTATTTTTTAAAATATTACAAATTTTAAGTAAATAAATGAGTTAAAATTTTTAAAAGTGAAATATATAATTTTTTATTAAATAAATTTAATAAATATTATTGTTCTCATATTATTTTCTTATTGTTTTCATATGTTTCACTTGTTTCTAGTTATTTTTATAATTTTATTTTTAATTATTTTATTTCTTTAAAAATTACAAATTTTGAGTAAATGAGTGAGTTAAAATTTTTAAAAGTGAAATATATAATTTTTTTTACTAAATAAATTCAATAAATATGGTTGTTCTCAAGTTGTTTTTTTGGTTGTTTTCATATTTTTTTGATTGTTTCAAGTTTTTTATGACTTTATTTTTAATTATTTTATGTCTTTAAATATTACAAATTTTGAGTAAATAAATGAGTTAAAATTTTTAAAAGTGAACTATATAAATTTTTTTACTAAATAAATTAAGTGAATATGATTGTTATTGGGTTGTTTTCATATTTTTGTTTGTTTGTTTCGAGTTTTCTATGACTTTATTTTTAATTGTTTTATCTTTTAAATATTACAAATTTTTGAGTAAATGAGTGAATTAAAATTTTTAAAATTGAAATATATGATTTTTTTCTAAATAAATTCAATAAATATGGTTGTTTTTGGTTATTTTGCTATTTTTTAGTTTTTTTCTAGTTGTTTTCATATTTTTTTGATTGTTTCGAGTTTTGTTTATGACTCTATTTTTTTATTATTTTATTTTCTTAAATATTATAAATTTTTTCGTAAATGAGTGAATTAAAATTTTTAAAAGTAAAATATATAATTTTTTTACTAAATAAATTCAATATATATGCTTCTTTTCGTATTGCTTTTAATTGTTTTGCTATTTTTTTTCTGGTTGTTTTCGAGTTTTTTTATGATTCTATTTTTAATTATTTTATTTCTTTAAATATTATAAATTTTTGAGTAAATAACTGAATTAAAAATTTTAAAAGTGAAATATATAATTATTTTTACTAAATAAATTCAATAACTATGGTTGTTCTCAGGTTGTTTTGCTTTTTTTTTTTTATTTTTTTGGTTGTTTTCAAGTTGTTTCTATATTTTTGCTTGTTTCGAGTTTTTTTTTATGACTTTATTTTTAAATATTGCATTTTTTTTAGTAAATGAGTGAATTAAAATTTTTAAAAGTGAAATATGTAATTTTTTTACTAAATAAATTCAATAAATATGGTTGTTCTCAAATTAATTTTGATTGTTTTGCTATTTTTTGGTTGTTGTTCATATTTTATATTTGTTTTAAATATAATTAAATTATATAAATATAAATTATATGATATAAATGTTTTATATTATGGGATCGCTATTAAATATGTCATTAACTAATGCTACTGGAGCTAGCAATGGTACAACTGCATGCATCGCTTCATATTGCTAAATATCGTCATCTTTATATAGCGAGTGAAGAAATATAGCAGTTGACATAAAAAAGAATGGAAAAAATGAGTGGCAAGTTGGAGTCGAGAACTTTTATGGATGAATTGCATGGATTTGAAAAAGGTTGGATGTTTGATCTTGGCCATCCTCTCCTCAACTGCGACCGCATCACTGAGAGTTTTGTCAAAGTTTTCAAAAACCATATTTTTGAAAAAAAAAAAAATTATAAGAAAAAAGTTAGTTTTGAAAAAAAAAAAAAATCGACAGTATGTTTTAAAATTTTTTCTTATTTCAGTTATTTGTGATAATTTTCCAAAAATAAATTTGCCTAAAGGCAAAATAAATGATATAACAATAGTAAAAGAACTTAAAAAGAAAAAAAAATGTTGACCATTTGCACAATATCCCTAATTTACCCTTATTTTAACTTTAATTACTAATATATGTATTTAAGTGTGATTTTAAGTTAAGTTTCAAATCATGCAAATCAAGGCAAACACTAAAGATCAAATCAAAGGCCAATTGCCGATGAAGCCTCCGCCTAATGGTTGAGGCTGAGGCCCTAGGACCAAATGGTCCTAGGTTCAAATTCTAGGAGGAGCAAAAGCTCCTCTTAGGATTATATGTAGCTATATATATTTGATATAGTTTGTAATAGTTATATTTGTAATAGCTTTAATAATTTAATAATTATAAATGTTGTAATAGCTTGTCATAATTTGTAGTAATCAATGCAGATCACTACTAACATTGTTGTCAACTACTATGTAGTGTGTGTTAGTTTCGAACATGTAACCGTCCAAAAAAAAAAATCAAAGGCCAATTAGAGCCTTCAAAAACTCTTATCAATGCTCCTTAAGACCATAAAAATGATTATGAGTCAAAGGAGATCAAATAACGTTAAAAAAATAAAGTTCTTAAAGTTTTTTATGGCCCTCACGAGTTCTCCTCATGACCATGAGAAGCACCCACGATTTAGGGCTAAGATGAAGCTCAAATGTACTAAAATTCCTGCTCTGCTCACGATTTCCCCTCATAGTTGTAACCCTGAAGCTCACAATCATGAGCTACCCCTCATGATAGTGAGGGCAGTCACGATCCACCTGGCAAGTTTCTAACGATCTGAATTTAAAGGCAATGACTATATTTTCAACTCTTACGATCATGAACAGCCTTAACTCTACAAAAAATAAATCAAGCATTTAATAAAGATAGTGGATGTTGGGGACGAATTAGTAGCACTCCAACAACTATTTTTCAGTCCTTAACTATAAAAATAAGTCTTCAACTTTCATTTAACAAGTTAGATGGTTGGTTGAAGCAATTAATTCTTAGAATTCATTAAACTTTCAAATCATTCCTTGTAAACTCTCTTAAATTATTGAATGTTGGGATTGTGTGATTAGAGTAAGGAACTTCTTCGTCTCTTTCTTGGGTTAAGATAAGGGAAGTGAGGATCAACTCTAGTGGGTGATTTAAGTGTTAGTCATCAAACAACTTAGGAATTGGTATTGGTTGGAATTTAGCCAAGAAAAATCTATTGTTTTTAAGTTGAGCTTAAAAAAAAAACTCTTAGTTGTAATAAATCTTGTTAATAGATTGGTGTGGGAGATTGAAAATTTTAACTTGGGGATTGTACACACAAATTTCATGTATAAAAATTCACACAAGGAAATTTGAGGAACAAATTGAGAATTTACTGAACTTCGAAAACGTAGAGTACAATCTCTAATAATATCCTTATTATAAAAATGATCCTCTAGTTTAAATCTCGCAACAAACATACGCTTCAAGGGTTTTGTAGCTTGATTTTGAAACAATTTTGATAAAAGAGTTTTGGTGGATAACACCTTGATGATCTTGTAGAATTCGAAAAATACCTTGATGATCTTGTAGAAATTTGAAAATCACCTTGATGATCTTGTAGGAATTTGAAAATCACCTTGTTGATCTTGTAGAATTTGAAAATCACCTTAATGATCTTGTAGAGAAATTGAGTTGTAATTTTGGCAAAAATTTAGTGCTTATGTTGTTGATGATTTAAAGCATGAGAGACACCTCTATTTATAGGCATCTTGCATAGGTAATGTAGATGTTATAAAATTTCATAACTCTAGTGGTATTATTAATTTTAACTACCTTTGATGTAATTTGATTGACTCAATTACATCATTATTTAAATAAATAATAATTTTAATTATTATCTATTTTTCATTATCTTAATAACATTTTTGAAATAATTTGATTGGTCATTAAAATAATTTAATTAAGATAATAAACCAAAATATTTGATTGGTTCAAAATCATTATAAATTTATTAAAATATTTAATTAGCCTAATTAAATTATTTAATAGACCGAAAATATTTTATATGTCTAAAAATAATTTATGAAAGTTTAAGTCTACAAATAGCCTCTCGAGACTTATTCACATAATTTGGTGAAGTGGATATGTCTCAAAAAATTTAAAACGTATTGTAGAAATTTAATTTTTTGCCTTAGAAAATATTTAATTTTTGAAAATAAATTCATTAACATTTAAAAAACTTAAAAATTTTAATCCAAATATGAAATAATATTAGGTTTTGAAATTTTGTTTATCCTAATATAATTTGAACTTAAACTTTTTAATTCAAATTTAATAAGGATTTGAGAATTTGTAATTCCAAAATAACTTGAATTTTGAAGAAAAATTTAATTATAATAGGATTTAGAAAACCTTTTACCTTAATATGATTTGAACTTGAATACTTAATCCAAATTTAATTAGGATTAGAGAAATTTTTAATCTTGAACTTGAGAAAAATTAATCATAATAGGATTTGAAAAACTTTTTATCCTAATATGATTTGAATTTGAATTTGAAAGATTTAATCCAAATTTGATTAGGATTAAAGAAATTTTAATATTGAACTTGAAAAAAATTTAAACATAATAGGATTTGAAAAAAAAAACTTTTTATTCTAATATGATTTAAATCTGAAGGATTTAATCCAAATTTGATTAGGATTAAAGAAATTTTAATATTAAACTTGAATAAAACTTAATCATAACAGGATTTGAAAATTTAAATCCTAATATGATGTGAATTTGAAGGATTGAATCCCTATATATGGGCACTTTAATGTCATACTAAGGCATACAAAGTAATTGAGATTTCTTCCCTTTCTCAAGTTTTGCAAAGCTCAAGGTATGAGTTAATTTTTTTCTTCCTTTTTTTTTTACACCATATTTTCTCCATCAATTATTCATATTGTCTCATGTAGGACTTATAAATTTTTGTTGGAACATAAGTTCTTTTTTTTTAAGGTTTTTTTTTTCTTGCACTTACCAATTCTCTTTCATAAAAATTCATGTAGCAATTTCAAGTATAATTTCAATATTAATTAAATTTGAATTCAAAAACCCTTAATGAAAGTTGTAGCTATAGATCTTAGCTTTCTATAGCATATTGAATCATCTCAATCGGATATCTATAACTCAAGATATGACCTTATTATTGAAAGTTGCTCCAACAATGACGAATCTGCATCTTCAAATTCATGCATCAATTTGTATCATGATTTTGACGTTGATTGATTTCAAATTTAGAACTAAGCAGTGCATGCAAGTTTTAGCCACATATTTTAACTTTCCACAACATCTTAAATCATATCAGTCGGATCTCTATAGCTCGAAATATGGCCCGATCATTGAAAACTGCTCCGACAATGACGAATCTACATCTTCAAATTTATGTAGCAATTTGAAGTGTAATTACAACATAGATTGTCTTCAAATTCGAAACTAAGCTCTGTATGAACATTATAGCCACAGATCTTAGCTTTTAAGAGCATCTTAGCATTTAAAATTCTTATGGAGCATGTGAAACCCACAACACGTGGCCTCAACGAGACTATACATGTGGCCAAAAGAAATTATTACATAAATAACTTGAAGATATATATATATATATATATATATATAAATAAATATAGATACATGCCATACACGTACCTTCTTATCACACATCATATACATACAAACAAGTGTTTAAATAAATGGATAGTTATATGCACAAATTTTTTATTTAAGGGTAGTTTGTAACAGGGGACTGACGGTCGCCAGCCATTGGTGCTCGCCAGTGTCTGGTGGTAGCCAGAGGAACTGGCGGTCGCCAGTCACTAGCACTTGCCAGTGCTTGGAACCAGCCAGGGGGACTGGCGATCTCCAATCACTGGCGCTCGCCAGTGCCTGGAGCCAGCCCCTCCCCTGATTCACCTTAAAACTGCTGAACTTAAACAAATCCCTCTTTGCAATGCACATACACAACATGTTTTTAGGACAATGTTTCACATATATTGCATAACTTGCTCATACAAATAACATACAAAGGTTTGGCATAATTACAACCATATACATGAGCTTCACATTCCAAATCTTATATGCATATTACATAGTGCAATCCTAACACAACATTACATATGGCCAAAGAGTTCATAGCATCATCACAAAATGAAAATGGTGCATGACAATGAGGATGAAAGATGATTCCACCAAGCACACCTCTAGCCCTTTTGAGATTACTATCTATGCAAACTTTAAGCTTTGTCTAACTATTTCCCGAAAAATAGTTGCAAAGGGATGAGCTCACTTGCTACTCAATAAGCAACTATTAATATAACTATACATATACCATTTCTCAAGAACTAATTAAACTATCAAATACAACAAGTGTTTAATACTCTAGATTCAAACATGAATTATAACCTTAATTCCAACACATACCAATCATTTATAGTAATCATGTGGAATATATACATAAAATATACAAATCACATACTGGACATATACACAAAGTATACTAGGTTTAGCTTATAGTTAAAACATTACTCATACATATCACAACCATGTAAGATAACAATCACGTATTATCACATGAAACTATAACTCAATCATTCATATCACAATATCATAGTTTGGTATCTGGCTGGAACCACCTCACAATCACACTTCTCACAAGTGGCCACATATTGAGACTATCCGTCCGGCTCAGTTTTAGTTCTCACATTTTCACATAAATTACCGGGTAGCTATTCGCCCGACTCAGCTTGCCCATCTCACAATTCATATTTTCACATGTGACCACTACTGAGACTATCCGTGTAACACCCCTACCTATCATTACTTCCACTGATATACATAACCAATGGAAAAATGATAGAAGAGATATTACCTAAACTTAATTATAAATTATCCATATAGCTTAAATAATTTATTGAATGGCAACTGACTCACTGAAGTACAATAGTAATATTTGTAGATCAATTTTAAATGTTAGTGCCACTGCACTATAAACACATCTATTTATACATCTGTAAGAATAAAGTTATTAATACAATTTAATATCAACATAAAATTCCATAACAATATCTCAACCCTGCTATATTATTTATAGAGATCTCCATCTTAGCCATTTTATTGGTCGTCGTGGTCCGCTTTATGGTCTTTCTCTCATTTGCTAGCTATGTAGATACTGAACACTTATATTGAAAATTTTTAAAACAACGAGTGTGAGTAATTTCGTAAGAAAATTACCCAGTGAGCGAATAAAATATAAATTTTGAATCTTTTTCATAAGAAAATATTTGAATTCACTTTTTAGAATTCACAACAATAATAATCAATAAACTTTAAATATTTTACTCATATTAAAAAATGACTACATTAAACACGTTTCTTAGTTATCCATTGAAAATCTCTTTTTATGTTATATAAAGTAATAGAGACTCAAACAGTAAATAATATTTACTAAATTACACTATATAAATTTCTTTATAGTATCATCAAAATGACCTCTCACCCATGTGACCAGAATTTTAACCACAAAGTAATACTTCTATAATTTAGGTAATATACTAAAAGATCAGTCAATAAATGAAACAACTAAACACGTTACAATACACCCTTCTATAATATACTTAACCAGGTTCATAATAAGATCATCATCAACATATATCATCCATTCATAAAAAATTAATTAAAAGTCCTATATACACATACATGTGATCACAAGCATAATGTAATTTAAAGCTATACTAATCTCGCAAGTATTTATTCATATTCAATACTTAAGGTAATTCTACTTAAGTGTGATAAGCACTTAAGCCCACAATAACTCAAATGTCAATCCAATATGATATATGTATCTAGCCCAGGTAATAGCTCTACATATATCTCAAATGTAATCTTACATCTTCATGGTAAATTATACACTTAGCCCCTAGCAACGGCTATATATACATGTACCCGGCCCCTGGCAACGACTATACACGGTATATCCGGCCCCTGGCAACGGCTATACACATTTACCAACTTAAGCTTATAAAGTATCATGTGCATCCGGCCCCGGGCATTGGCTATACACATATATCCACTCACATTATAGTAACATGTGTATCCGGCCCCAGACATCGACTATACATATTTACTAACTTCAATTATAAGTTATCATGTACATCCGGCCCCAAGCATTCGGCTATGTATGCTAACTTAACTATAATTCTATATGGTAATATGTGTATCCGGCCCCAGACAATGACTCTACATGTATACCAACTATTTCCTAAATATGGATTTCTCTGTACATGATAGTATGTGTATTCGGCTCTCGGCATCAAATGTACATATCTACCAACCTTCCATCTCTCAGATATGGAATCTCTAACTCTTAAGGTCATATTCAATTAAAACTACATCACTTTTATTTAGGAGTTCTCGAGTATCCTAGCATCACTTGTATTTCTTCATGCCTTTTTTATGTAACATCATTCTCAAAACTTCCATATATTTATTGTATTGGATTCCACTAGAGTATTTAAATATTTAGTCTCTATATTTGATACTTGAACATCTTCCCTATTAATTTAAACATTTGAATATTATAATGCTTCCACTTAAACTCTCTATCTCTAGATTTGACATATCCTTACCAGAATGGAATAAGGTGGAATATATATATATATAATTACTTAACATATCATCATTCCAAACTTTTAGGATTTAAAATCTTGGTTTCACTTGAATAAACTAGTTTCTTTACTTTAATTATTATTCCCTTATTTCAGTATCTTCCTGGCCTCATTATCAATTAACATAATTGAGTCTCTACTCGGAGACTTTGAAATCCTCATCATTCACTACTCTATTTCTTGAGTCATTAAGTTCTTACTAAGAAGAAATAAGGTTGTATACACTATATATATAAATACTTAAAATGGCATCATCTCAATATGAAACACACGAATTAATTTAACTTAATTCTTTTTCTTACATTTCAACTTCCTTACAATATATTTAACATTTAATATAAATTAGTCTCTATGTCTAAGACTCATAAGTTTCCTGAAGGTTATCCTACTTCATGTCTGACCACTTGAAATATTTATCCTTATAACATCTAAATTGAATAAATTGATTATTCTTATTGTACTTGTCTACTTTAGGACTCAAGCCTTTCCAGTACCTTTTTTCTTTAAGAATTTAGGACCCACATCAACATCAAGTTCACTTATTAAGTTCAATTTCCAATTGAAATCTATTTAAAATTCAATTTTATATATATATATATATATATATATATATATATATATCTATATATCTAACTTCCTTTGGTGCCATATTTCCTTTCCTATGCACCTAGTTCAACATAACTTAACTTATAAAATTTAATCTCGTTTCTAGAGACTTGAGGATTTAACCACATTACTCGATATATTAATGTTTCGATTCCACCTTATATTAATAATTAAGTTTAACGATTTATCTTTCCAACTTCCCTTTTTCTTTTAGAAGTAAGAGATTCAAACCAACCACAAGCTCACTTGTTAACCTCAATCACTTCATTCAATCTACTCGTCATTATCATATGTATTTTTAATAAAATACGTTCCATTTGACCTATTTTAGGTCAATCTAAATAACCCAAATATTTATATGGGTATTGACATACTTTTAGTTGAGGTTTAGTTGCAGAATTATGCGTTTAAGGCCAATTTTTACTGGTTCACCACTGAGGCGTGTGCCTCTTCACCACTGAGGCATGCGCCTCTTCGATCAAGCAGTGCCTGATCGACTTCCAGAGGCATTCTGCACCTAAAAATCAAAAAATCCACCCCAAACAACCATAATTCATCACCAATTGATCCATAAACTATCACAATACATATTATGTTCATTCTAACACATCTATAACATGTTAAAATATGCATTATACTTGAAATCACAATTCAAAACAATATTTCTATATAAACATAAAAAACTTAAACATCTTGAATTAAAATCAATAAAATAAACATAAAAAGAATCCACTCATAAGTTTGGAAGCTTGAATCCAAAAAAATTTGAAGTTCTTGAAACCCTAGCTAGTAGCTAGAGTGCTACTCTCCCTCTTTTTCTTCTTCCCTCTTCTCCCATTTTTCTTTCTTTTTTTCTTTTCTTTTTCTTCTTCCTTTTCTTCCTTCTATGCCAACTCAACCACTCCAAATTTATTGGTCCCATTCTTTTTCGTTCTTTATCCATAAATCCTTCTACTTTACTTATTTTCACTTAAGTCCTTATTTCCTTTTTAATTTAATCCATATCTTCTATTATTAAATCTATTCCAATTATTTATTTCAATAATAAATTTTTACAATCTAAATTAAATTCATATAATCAAGTTCTTAATTAATACTAATATTATTAATTATATTTTTGGGACACAGATATTACAATCCGCCTGGCTCAGTCCCAGATTTCACAATCAGTGAAGGCTATCCGCCTGGTTCAGCCCCACTATCACATATATACCTCATATTTCCTTTGCAACAATCAAATCCACATAAATATACATAATTCACAGTTCAACAGTCATACATCACTTCACACCACATTCAATCACAATTCATATTTCATTTCACTCCACATCACATAACTTACCCAATTCATTTATAGCAATACAATTCTTATATTTAAGAGAATCAATATATATACATATTATATTAATAATTACTTACCAAAGGCTTCTAATTCTTAAATGAAAAACAGTTTCTCCTAGTGAGTGGTGTCTCCTCTATCCTTATCAATTCTTACACATAATCATACATCAATTTCACATAGAAAACATGACACTTGCACCCGAACTCACTAGATGCAACTTAATGCTCACGGTTTGCTAAAGCCAAATGATGCACACATAAGTCCAATGACCATGAAACTTATACTGGAGCTAGTAATATGAGTCTACTATCAATTTCAATAGGAATTACTCAATTCGGACATGTATAAAATCATCTATGAATTTTTGATTAAAAACGGGTAAAACAGGGTCATTAGGTTGAGCAAGAAAATGTCGAGCCCTGTTAGACAACCTTAACAGTAAATTCAGCTTAAGATCAAAACATAAGAGTTGTAGAGGACTCTCTGAAGATCACTTCCCTTCTCTTCCTAAAGGAATTCTATACACATTACTAATACATATACAACACAGACACACCTATAAACACACACCAATCATAAGCTACCAAATATGCATGTAGGTGTCCCTTAATTAAATGCTTAATCCCATCAAAGAATAAAATAATAAGAATCTAGATAATTATAAATAATTATCTCTACAATATCCCTTTACCCCATTAATGAACTAGGATTATTACATAATAATCCATAACTTTCTATTGTGACAAATTAATTCCAACTTTCCTTACAATTGAGCCCCTCTCTACCATTCATGCACATGCCCACTTAAAGGTAATTCATAACCCTACTCTATATGTTATGAAATGTATAATGCATGAATGATGCATCTAAGATGTGGGTGTTACAGAGCATATTATAGAAAATCTTTTGCATCACTTTTTGGCATGTTGCCCCCGTATTTTTAAGATCCAAAGGCATAACTTTGTAGCAATAGATCATTTTTAGTGTTAGAAAAGTAGTTGGCTTTGCATCTTATACTGCCATTGGATTTTGGTTGTACCTTGATGGTCCATCAAGAAAAGATAATTTTTCATAGCTAGTAGTAGCATCAATCATGATCTTAGTGATAGGCAATGGAAAATCATCTTTAGGGCAAGCATTGTTAAGATCTCAAAAAGTAACACACTCGAATTTGGCCATTCTTCTTTCTCATTGGAACAATATTTGAAATCTATTTTGGATACTTAACTTCTTCAAGGAAACCAATGTCAATAAGTTTATTGACTTTAGCTTCAATTCGAGAAATCAACTCATGTCGAAAGGACCTTTGATGTTGCTTTGAATCTTTCATTTGTTGAAAATTAAAAGTACATTTTGACAAAAAATAATAATATAAATAACAGTACAATTAAGAAATATAAAAATAAAATTAAGAAATACAAAAATAAAATCTCACTCAAATCATAAAATTTCTTGAAACTATTCCTTAATCACATTGACTGAGCTCTTCTGATGTGCAACTTGGTAATATGTACGCTTCAGTCAATGATTTTGATTAGCCATAAATTGACTATTTAGTCTTTAGGTGAGTCAAGTTGCAGAAATATTAATAGAAAATTCACAATTGTAAGATAATCATATTCCATGAAATATAAATAATCAAATCTTATAAAGGACAGTAACTTCATATAAGAAATTCAAAAAAATCTAAAAACAAAAAAACAAATAGATTAAAGATTTGTATTTATTAAATGGCAAAAAATGAAAGAAACAAAATAAAATTTAAAAAAATAAGAAGGGACTACCGCCGATCTAAGAGATGATCGGCGGTGGCCAATAATAAAAGTTTTTGACGAAAATCGGAAAAAGAAAAAGGAGAGGAAAAAGAGGTGGCTAGGAGTTTTTATTCGATATATAACTTTAGGATTGTTTCTTATTTTGAATAAAAAATTTAGACCATATAGAACCTTTGTTAAGAACAATTAAATTCTATAATTTTTTTCAAGTATAATTAAGTTATATAAATTTTTTAAAAAATAATTTTAATGGTTAACTAACATTTCGAAAAAAAAAAAAAAAACCAATTAAACAACGTTAACGATGAGCTAATAAAATTATAATGGAATTTCACAAGGGTTAAAAGTTTGAAATGGGAATCGATGAATTTTGATAATGCTAAAAAATTCAAATTGGATATGAATTAGTTTTGATATGGTTTAAAAGTTTAAAATTGATATTAACGAGTTTTGATAATTTTAAATAGCTCAAAATGAGTATTAATGGATAAGCCATAACCACTTCTCTCTTTCTTTTTTTTTTCCTCTCTCTCAGCTGCATCGTTTTCTTCCTTTAGTTTTGGCTACTCTCTAGTAATTTTTGGCCATTTTTTTGGCCAAAAATCACTAATTTTTTTTTTAATTTTTAATATATATAATAGATCTATTCCATAGATTTGAAGAGTAAACTTAAATCTAAATGGATATTTTCATAGTTTTATAAATAAATTTTTGTTGTAATTATAGTTTTAGTATGAAGTTTTCTTCCACTTTGATGCTTGATCTATCAATTGAAGCAATCAAATGGTAGATTTGAATAAGTTATTGAGGTGAAAATTTGAAGAACTCAGTCAAATTATACTCCGATTTGGCTCCTTCAGTACATCTGAGACGCGGTCAGCGCAGATGGTAAAATAAAGTATATTCATATCTTTACTCGGGGAGAATTTCTATACTCAGTGCATATTTATTTTATTTTCTAGGTATAATTTTTCTCTCTCAGTAAGTATTCTTTTATAAGTTTTTTTCATGAATGAAAATTTTTCTTTCTAATAATAATAATAATAAAAAGAGTATTAATGAGTTTTAATAAAATTTAAAAGTGTAAAGTCAAAAATAAAGAACATAGATAAAGTTCGAGTCCAAAAAAGTTGCTGAACCTACGACTCGAAACGCAATTTGAAGCTGATGCTCGAGATATAAACAAACATCACATCTGAATAAGTGATGATTGAATAAGGTGCAAGCATGAGATGTTGAACATAATATTGAATATAAATTAAAATATGATAACATTATTAACATAAAGTCCAACTAGAACAAATATTTTAAATAAATAAATTTTATATTATGAAGATAATGTGATGGAAAAAATTTGCACTTTAACTATTATACATAGAGTTCATTCATTTATTGAAAGTAAAAAATAATTTCTGAGAAATCTAACTTTTGAGCATCAGAAAATTTGTTAATCCAAGATTCCGGACTCACTATAAGCCTTTTTTTAATGCTTGCAGTTACTCAGCTAGACACCAAATTCATCAACTGTATTAAATATTTTATATATAACTAATGGAAACAATTTATATATTGTGAATACCATAAATGTATTTTACACATAATTATTTTTTTCTAAAATTCGTTTTCACTAAACATTGTAATAATATATTATAATAAATCATGAACTAATATTTATTTTTATAAATATTTCATTAATATATGCTTTAAATATTTCATGTATAGTATGATGTTTGAAAAAAAAGAACTTATTTAAGGAAATTATTGTTTACTGTTTTTATTTTATAAATTAGTTTATTTCACTTTTCCAAAGAATATTTTTTAAAAGTAATATTTCTTCAGTCCCAAAACTATAGAATTATTTTCTTCAATCCATTCAAATTATAAGTCATTTAAAAAATAACTAAATTATTAATTTATTTATAAACTCTTTTTTAATAATTAATTTTATTAAATTTAAATATTTTTAATAAAGTAAAATGAGTTGTTTATTATTAAAAGAAAAACGTATAAAAATATTATATTTTAATTATATTTTCAATTTACAATAGAATAAATTTATAATTTCAAAATAAATGAGATAATAAAAAAAGCTCCTGTTGAGGTATAATATTAATCAATATATATTAATTATTTGTGAATTAACCTGGGTTGTCATTGGTTACTTCAACAGCAAAAATTATTGGAAAAAAAAACAGCAAAAATTAGAAGTAAGTCCTTTTTTTTTTCTCTACATACTAATTTACCTATTATTATTTATTTATATTTAATTTCATATTAGTATTTCTATTTTTCTTATTTTTATCTCACTCGAAATTTGACCTATTGTTTTTTTTATTTGCATTATTTATTTAACTCCATTATTAAAATATGATAACATTAGTTTTGATGTGGTTTAAAAGTTTCTTAAATATTGGATTATTTGCATTAGTGTTATCTTTTATAAAGATGAAACTTTATTTTTAATTTTTGTGTATTTATCTTCCATTTCTCAAACTGTATTATTTATAATTGTACAAATTTTAATACTTCATTATTTATAACTGTAGCTCTAACTATTCTCCTGACCTTGTACTTTTATTTTATTTAATGGACAAATTTCTTTCATTGTCAAAAAAAAGTTAAGTAGAAAAAGAAAAGTTAAATTTAGGGATATAGGTGTACCATCTTTATTAGTCCTTGGAATCTGAGCTTTCAATTATTAATATAGATTATTCCAATTCTCCAAAATGGTCTTGTGTTTTGCAATATTAATATAAGAATAAGAAGGTTTTTTTGTCATTTCATTGCATTATTGTATTATTTATGGACAACTATTGTACGTACACTCGCTTTCTCTTCACTGCAATAACATTGTTCAGCAATCAGCACCAGTGGTGTGGTGGCCTTCTTTTACTGTACAGAAAAGTAGGCTACTATTTGGAGCTTTTTGATTGGGTAAAAATTCTTTTTTATTTTTATTTTTTTTCAAAAAATGAGAAAGGTTGATGTATTAATTTATAAAATTTGTAAATAAATTTAAATATAAAAATTTATGAATTAAATTCTAATTTAATATTATATATATAATATACAAATTTTGTTTATGATAAAATATAAAAATTATTTAAATATGACCTTAAAATAAATTCATAATTTTTAGTAAATATATTACAATTTATTTAACTAATAATTTATTTTTAATTTTTAATAAATAATTTGTGTTTATATTTTTGTTATTTAAATATATATTTAAATTAATTTAAGTTCGTGAGGAGTCCTTATCAGTAAATGATATAAAAATTATTTTAAATTCAACTTAATAATAAATAAAATAAATTCAACTTAGTCAAAATTAAACTCAGTTCAATTTAATG
>CATIWO010524317.1:0-17980 GCA_949673435.1 Macaranga tanarius | reverse complement strand
TAAGAGATAAGTCCCTATCTATCTAAACTTCAGCTAAAAATTATCTTTTCATGGGCTGTCACACAAAGCTGGCTTGGGCAAGCCAAAAAATGGCTTGGGTGCGCAAGAGACAACTTGTTGCTGATCTTTGTGAGTGGCACGGCTAAACTCGATTTTGGCTTGGCCGTACCACCTGTAGCATGGCCAAACATTACTTTTAAACAAGGCCAAACACGGCCACAATTATCCCCAACGTAGATAAGGCTTTATCTTGAGTCTTTGGCCTATCCAAACTTCAAGGATTGATCCAATCTTCATCCTAATGTATCCTACAAAATAAAATATAAAAGAAATTATCTAAAAATAAATAAATCCTACTAATTAAGACAAAATCACAAAACTAACTAAATTAACTAACAAACTAACTAACAATGCAACTACTAAGCCTAAGATGCAATAAAATAGAGGGATTAAAATAAGTATTTTTCACACTCATCAGTGACCCTGTAGTTTCACACAATGTTAACAATGGGTCTCTAATCCCATTGGTAGCCTATAAGTCATAAGTGGCCTCTAGCAAGACATTACGACTACCCAAATTATGTGAAGGTCAGTAATCCAACACAACATATTTAATAATAATATTATAGTCCTTTTGTACACGATATCTTAGATTGAACATAAGGCATGGTTTATGTCATCCTTAACAATTCAATCACATTATTTCTCGATCTCAATTAGACTGAAATTGATAACTCCTTATCAACTAATTTCAAGCACGACCATACATTTATATTCTGTCTAATTTATCAAGGGGCCCATAGATATCCTTCTCATGATTGGTTAGGGATAAATTCCTTGTTGATCACTCATACTCTGCACATGATTCATTTTATATCCAACCACAATCTATTATATCATCCTGTTAAAGATAACATTAGAATGTGTCAAAATATAAAACTCATCATACAGGACTCTATGATGATCTCAGGTCAGAGGACTATAATAACATCATTGTGTTGAGAATAACTTATGACAATTATTCATGTAGTATTCTCATAGTGGGTCAATCCAGTACATCCTATGTACATATGACTTGACTTTGTATCTAGTATACATAATTAGTAAACATGATCATCAGTCAACTGCATACTAGTCTTCATTTATTATTTTTCCACAATAATAACCGACTAGGGATGATTTATATAACTCATTTTTTATCTAAGAGTTTTACTATCAAGTCACACACTTGATGATCTAAAACAGAGTTAAACATTCATGGAATTTAACAGAGTCAATATGATAAAATGCCTCTTTATTATTATAATGTAAAATAGACAAAGTCACAATAAGGCCATAATACAATTGGCTTAGGGCATATCACTAACAATCTCCCACTTGCACTAGGCCCAATCAACATTGTTTCTAATACCCATTGATTATGGAAGAGGTTTAGTAAATGGATCAGCAACATTATCATTTGTAGGTACTCTATATATCTTTACGTCTCCCCTCTCAATGATCTATAAAATGAGATGGTAACACCTGAGTATGTGTTTGGATCGCTGATATGATCTAGGTTCCTTAGCCTATGCTATGGCCCCATTATTATCATAGTATAAGTTAACTGGATTTGAAATTCTAGGAATAACATCCAATCCAGTAACAAACTTCTTGATCCAAACTGCTTCCTTGGCTACTTCTGAGGTGGCTATATACTCAAATTCTATTGTAGAATCGACAACAATATCTTACTTTGAACTTCTCCAGCTCATCGCACCTCCATTCAAATAGAACACATAACCTGACTGCGATCAAAAGTTATCCTTGTCAGATTAGAAGCTGGCATCTGTGTAATCATTTACAACTAGCTCATATTCTCACCTAGGTTTGACTGGTATCTACTCATTATGCTTAAGGCATATAAGACATCATGTCGAGTACATAACATAACATACATGATAGATCCAATAGCAGAAGCATATGGAATCTTACTCATGCGGTCTCATTCATCTTGTGTTATTGGACACTGAGACTTGCTGAGACTAATGCCATGTGACATTGGCAAGAATCTTCTTTTAGAGTCTTGCATACTGAATCTATTTAGTACCTTGTCAATATATATACTCTGACTTAGGCTAATAAGCCTCTTAGATCTATCTCTATAGATCTTGATGCCTAGAATATAGGTGACTTCACCTAAGTCTTTCATTGAGAAACAATTCCTTAACCATGTCTTAACATTTTACAAAATAGGGGTATCATTTCCAATGAGCAATATGTCATCAACATATAGCACTAGAAAAAATATTGCGCTCCTACTAAATTTATTGCAAACACAAGGCTCATCTTTATTTTTTATGAAACCAAACTCTTTGAGTGCTTCATCAAAATGAAGATTCCAACTCCGAGAAGCTTGCTTCAATTCATAAATGGATCTTTGAAGCTTGCAAACCTTTCAAAATTCTCAGGACTGACAAAACCCTCAGGTTGTGTCATATAAACATCCTCGAGTAGGTTTCCATTAAAAAATATTATTTTGACATCCATTTGCCATATTTCATAATCATAGTATATAGCTATGGCAAAGAGAATCCAAATGGATTTAAGCATTGCTATTGGTGAAAAAGTTTCATCATAGTCAATATCATGTATCTGTTTGAAACCTTTTGCAACCAGTCTTGCCTTAAAGGTATGCACATTGCCATCTATGTCGGTTTTTTTCTTAAAAACTAACGTAGCAGAAGACTCAATGAATTGGATAAACTATCAAATTCTGTTGATTCACAAAGAATGCCAGAAGACAACCTTCTATTACTTGTTGATTCAATTTAATACTAGGGAAATAGGCATCAAAATCGATAATTCATAGAATTTTGAAATTGGGAAATTGGAAATTGCTCATTTAAACATCAAAATTGTCTATTCTTCAAGAACATCACAAATAAATAGTACTAGGAAAACCCTAATGGAAAAAAATAATAAAAGCCCAACAAAAATCCCAAAAATAAAAATAAAAAAGAAGTTAAAACTTTGAAGCCTAAAATAAAGACCTAAACAATGGAATTTCGGCCTAAAATTAGGGGCCAGTTATAGGTAAATCAATAAATGAATATAGGTCTCTAAATCAACTTCAATTTAATATATTATGGGCCCCATAAGTCCACCTATGCCAAAAGTTATGGCTTTCAAAAGCGACGTTGTGCATCGAAATGCTCCAAAAATGTCAAGGCCATCTGTTCTGCATCATTCTCCCCAACATAGAGAACATTTGACCTCAAATTGCCCGCATCATCATCATCAGAAGAGTCACCATAAAAAGGAATCAAGTGCTTCACATTAAACATATCAGTTGTGCGTACATGGCCAGGAAACTTAAGTCGATAAGCATTAGGATTAATCTTCTCTGTAATCTTAACAGGTCCAATCTTCTTTGCAGACAACTTATTATACTCCCCAGCTAGAAAATTATCCTTAGTAAGTACTGCCCACACAAAGTACCCCACATCAAACTCTAAATGTCTGCATTTCTGGTCAGTAACCTGTTTATACCTGGCATTGGAACGAGACAAGTTATCATGGACTGTCTTGTGAACCTCCTACAAATCGGTAACAAAATTAGTTGTTTTCCCATAAACCTTAGGTCTATTGGGCAACGTCATCAAATTTAAAAGACCCTATGGCTGAGCCTAATAAACCAACTGGAATGGACTGAAACTAGTACTGCAGTTCACTGTATGGTTATGGGCGAACTTAGCTTGACACATCCATTGATCCTAGCTCTTAACATGATCTCTAACCAACCAACGAAGTAGATTGCCAAGTAACTTGTTCACTACCTCAGTCTGTCCATCCATCTGAGGATGATAAGTACTGCTAAAATTCAACTGAGTATTAACCATCTTCCACAAGCTGTGCCAAAAATGACTAAGAAATCTCGTGTCTCTATCTGAGACAATGGACGCAGGTAATCCATAAAGATGATACACATCACAAAAAAATAATTGTGCAATATTGACAGAATCTATAGTCTTCTTACAATAAAATGAACCATCTTAGAAAATTTATTAACCACAATAAAGATGGAATCATTGTCTCACTGTGTTCGTGGCAGCCCCAACATAAAATCCATGCTTATGTTAGTCCAAGGCTGAGAAGGAACCGGTAAAGGCATGTACAGTCCTGCATTAGTTACTGGTCCCTTAAAAACCTAATAGACTTTACACCGCTGCACATACTTTTCAACCTCCTTGCACATTGTAGGCCAGAAATACGAAGATCGAACTAATTACAAAGTCCTATATCTACCCACACGACCCTCCCCATCCAACTCTTGAATAATTTACAAGCAAAGCCTAGAAAATGGATTGCACAACTGATTACCTTTGAACAAATTTCCCTTATGCAATAAAAAATCTATCCTATAACCAGCCTGTACATCCTGTAGAATCACAAAAAAATAAGGATCAGTAATCAGCAACTTATGAAAAGAATCGAAGCCAGGTACCTCAACCCTCATTGTCATTCACAAATTACTTCGATGACTCAGTGTATTTGCCACCCGATTAGTAATGCCAGCCTTATGTTTTATAATATAAGTAAATCTCTCTAAATATATAACCCACTGTGCATGTTTTGGAGACACCTTATCCTGCCTATGTAAGTGCCTCAATGAATCATGATCAGTGTACAAAATAAATTCCCTATGAAACAAATAATGTCTCCAATGTCTAACTACCTGCACTACTACACAGAACTCCACATAATAAGTGCTATAGTTTAGTTTGGAACTTGACAGTTTCTCACTGAAGAAAGCGACTAGTTTGCCATGCTGACTCAACACGGCTCCAATCCCCACCCAAGATGCATCAGTATGAAGTTCAAAAGGCTGTGAGAAATATGATAACACTAAGATTGGCACTGTAGTGAGACGGTCTTTTATCAGCTGAAAAGTTGACTCTGCTTCATCACTCCAATAAAATCGGCTGCCCATCATACAATCTGTGATAGGAGCCATGATACTACTGAAGTGTGGAATGAAATGCCTATAAAATGATGCTAGGCCATTAAAGCTTCTTACTTATATTTGGGTCTTTGGCCTAGGCCACTGCCTCACCGCCTCGACCTTATCCTCATCAACTTGCAATCCTTCACCTGAAACAATATAACCCAAGAAAAGCACTTTGCAGGCCATAAATACACACTATTTCATTGTTGCATAAAATTTCTCTCTACACAGCACACTTAAGACTTCGCTAATATACTGCATATGCTCTTCCTGGTTAGCACTATATATCAGAATGTCATTGAAATAAACAACAACAAATTTTCTAATGACTGGTCTTAATAACTGGTTCATCACCCTCATTAAGGTACTAGGGGCATTAGATAACCTAAAAGGCATCACAAGCCACTCATACAACCCTTCTCTAGTCTTAAAAGTTGTTTTCCATTCATGCCCAGGTCTAACACGAATATGATAATACCCACTCTTTATATCCAGCTTTGTAAACACAATTGAGCCACTAATCTGATTAAGTAAATCATCTAGATGAGGAATGGGAAATCTGTACATGACTGTTATCTTATTGATGGCTCTGTTGTCCACATACATGCTCCATGAACCATCTTTTTTTGGTACTAAGAGAGCATGTACTGCACAGGGACTTAAACTCTCCCTAATCTGCCCCTTAGCTAGCAATTCTTCAACCTGTCTTCATAGCTCCTTATGTTCTTGGGGACTCATTCTGTAATGCGGCCTATTTGGCAATGTAGCTCCTGGTTCCAAGTCTATATGATACTGGATATCACGTAATGGAGGCAACCCATATGGAAGCTCATCAGGGAATACTTCACTAAATTCGGTCACTAGTGGAGCCATTTCTATAGCAACTATTGATGGTCCGGTCACCTCTTTACCCAGCAACATGTACCCCATTGTGGAGTGCTTCAACTCCTCATCAAACTACACCAAAGAAAACAAAACCGAAACCTCTCCTACTAGTTTAGCTTGAGTTTCCACCTATCCACTTGGCATCAACACAATTCGGACACCCTCAAACATAAAATTGTAAGTGTTCGCTCTCCTATCATGAACCACACTCTGATCATACTAGCAAGGCTTGCCCAACAATAAATGAAATGCATCCATTGTTACTACATCACACCAAATAGCATCCTTGTACTTCTAGCCAATAGAGAAAGTGACCAAAGCCCTTTTTAACATAGCTACTTCTCCACCCTTTTTAAGCCAGGCCAACTTGTAAGGCTTAGGATGTTTCTCAGTCTCGATGTTGAGTTTCTAAATAGCCTCAATAGAGATAATATTTTCATAGCTTCTTCCATTAATTGCAAAACGACACACCTTACCAAGGATTGTACAGGTAGACTGAAAATATTACTACGCCGCCAGTCATCCTCATCCGTCACCTTGGGTGTTAAACATAAACGTCTAACAACTAGTGCAGTTCCTACATCACCTTCCAAAACCACTTCATCCACAGCCTCTTTATTAAAGACTACTTCACCTGTGAATTCTGCCTCATCCTCATCACAGTAGTCATCTGATTCAATAAATAAAGCCTTCTTTCTAGCAGTTTATTTACACTCAGACTGCTTATGCCCCATCTCTTTGCATTCGAAACACCTCAATCCACTACTGGTAGCTCCTCTATTAGATGGACCAGCACCCAGGCCCCTTTGTTAACACCTCCACCAGCCCGGTTCGCACCCACACCTATCCCAACAATACCACTGCCACTTATTCCTCCACTAGTAGTAACGCCTGTAGGTGAGAAATTACTAGTATGTCATGTTTACTTCTCAATCATTAATGCCCTCTGATGCGCAGTAGACACCGACACAGGATCAAATAAATTAACAGTATCCTGAATTTACAAATATAGCCCTCCAATGTAACGTGACACCAACTGATCCTCAATTTACCAGAATCTCATTTCTAGCAATTATTCAGTAGAATTCAGTGGTATATTAATCCACCGACTGAGCACCTTATTTTAAATTCTGCAGCCTTTGGTACATTAATCTCTGAAAATTATAAGGCAGAAAGATAGACCTCATACGTTTCTTCATCTTCTCCCAAGTGGTAATTTTTTATTTGCCTAGTCTGTTCTGGGTCAACTTCAGTTGCTGCCACCACGCTGTCACCCTACCCCTCAATCTGGTGGCTATTAGTGGCACTCTTTTATCCTCTAGCACCCTCTTAAACTCCAAAATTTCTTCAACAGTAGCTAACCAATCTAGATAATCTTCAGGTTGGAGACCTCCATAAAATTCGGGAATCTCAGTTCGCATTCCCATCCCCTATCATCATCGATCTTCCTCTGTAACCACTTTGTGCCTTCTATGAGGGGCCTCTTCCTCATAGAATTCACCCTCTTCCTCGTCCATGCTCAAAGCATCATGTGCCTATTCATGGTGGTTGTAGCCTCTATTCTGCTTTCCGATAAGCTCAGTCATTCACTCTGTCACCTGTTCCATCATCTGTTTAAAGCATTCATCTAACCACTAGTTGATCCGTTATTCTATCTCGCATTCATAAATGTCCTCGATACATTTTTATAGCACTGCCACTTGTTCCTCCACCAGCAGTAATGCCTGTAGGTGAGAAATTATTGGTATTTCATGTTTGCTTCTTAATCATCAATGCCCTCTGATGTGTAGCAGACACCGACACATGATCAAATAAATTAATAGTATCCTGAGTTTATAAATGCAACCCTCCAATATAACGTGACACCAACTGATCCTCTGTTTCCTGAATCTCGTTTCTAGTAATTAGTTAGTAGAATTCAGTGGTATATTCATCCACCAATTGAGCACCTTGTTTCAAATTCTACAGCCTTTAGTACATCAATCTCTAAAAATTATAAGGTAGAAAGATAGACCTCATGTGTTTCTTTATCTTCTCCCAAGTGGTAATTTTCAATTTGCCTAGTCTGTTTCGGGTTAACTTCAAATGCTGCCACTACGTTGTCGCCCTACCGCTCAATCTGGTGGCTATCAGTGGCACTCTCTTATCCTTTTGCACCTCCTTAAACTCTATAATTTCTTCAACAGTCGCTAACCAATCTAGAAAATCTTCGGGTTAGAGACCTCTATGAAATTTAGGAATCTCAGTTCACATTCCCGTCTCCCATCACCGTCGATCTTCCTCTGCAACCACTCTGTGCCATCCATGAGGGGCCTCCTCCTCATAGAATTCACCCTCTTCCTCCTCTACACTCAAACCATCATGTGCCTGTTTGTGGTGGTGGTAGCCTCTATTCTAGTTTCCCAAAAGCACAGTCATTCACTCCGTCACCTATTCCATCATCTATTCAAAGCGTTCATCTAACCCCTGATTGATCTGTTGTTCCATCTCGCGTTCATAAATGTCCTCGATACATTGTTGTCTCCTTGGTGACATGTTGGCTCTAATACCAACTAACGTAGTGGAAGACTCAATTAATTAAATAAACTATTGAATTATGTTGATTCACAAAGAATGCTAGAAGACAACTTTCTATTGCCTGTTGATTCGATTGAATACTAGGGAAATAGGCATCAAAATTGATAATTCATAAAATTTCAAAATCGGGAAATTGGAAATTATTCATTTAAACATTAAAACATTAAAACTATCTATTATCACAAATAAATAGTACTAGGAAAACCCTAATGGAAAAAAATAACAAAATCCCAACAAAAAGCCTAAAAATAAAAATAAAAAAAGAAGTTAAAACATTGAAGTCCAAAATGAATTCCTATATGATGGAATTTGGGCCTAAAACTAGGGCCAATTATAAGTAAATCTACCAATAAATATAGGTCTCTAAATCAGCTTCAATTTGATATATTATGGGCCCCATAACTCCACATATGCCAAAAGTTATGGCCTTCAAAAGTGACGTTGTGCAGCGAAACACTCCAAAAACATCAAGGCCATCTGTTATGCATCAAAAACCCATTTGTACCCAATAGTTTTTAAACCATCAGGTGGATCAATCAAGGTCCAAACTTGATTATCATACATGGATTGCATTTCTGATTTCATGGCTTCAAGCCATTTCTCATAGTCAGAGTTACTTATAGCTTCTTGATAGGATGTGGGTTCATTTTGATCCACAATCATTGCATTATTGCCATCTGTTAAGAGAAATCCATATCTCTCAGGGGCTTGACATATCCTCTCAGACCTCCTTGGGCCTTGTGATACTTGTGTAGGTTCAACAACTATTTATTGATTCAACTGAGGTTCCAAAGGTGATTTAATGCGAATTTGTGTTTCTTGAATTTCTTCTAGATGAACCTTACTCCCACTAGTTCCTTTAGAAATGAATTCTCTTTCTAGAAAGACACCATTCTGAGTAATAAACACTTTGTTCTCAAAAGCATTGTAGAAGTAATATCCTTTAGTTTATTTAGGATATCCCATAAATAGGCATTTCTCTAATTTGGGTGCTAATTTATCAAAAATTTGACGCTTCACAAAAGCCTCACATCCCCAAATCTTAAGAAAAGACAAATTGGGAGACTTCCCACTCCACATCTCATATGGTGTCTTTTGAACTACCTTGGATGGAACTCTGTTCAATATGAATGTAGCAGTTTCTAGAGCATACCCCCAAAGAGATATTGAAAGATCTGATTGACTCATCATATATCATACGATATCTAATAAGGTTCGATTTCTTCGCTAAGAAACACCATTCAAAACTGTCCATTCTTCAAGAACATCACAAATAAATAGTACTGGGAAAACCCTAATGGAAAAAATAACAAAAGCCTAACAAGAAGCCCAAAAAAAAAGTTAAAACTTTGAAGCCCAAAATAAAGACCTAAATGATGAAATTTGGGCCTAAAACTAGGGCAAATTACGGGTAAATCTTATAATAAATATAGGTCTCTGAATCAGCTTCAATGTGATATATTATGGGCCCCATAAGTCCACCTATGCCAAAAATTATGGCCTTCGGAAGTGACGTTGCGCATCGAAACGCTCCAAAAATGTCAAGGCCATCTGTTTTGAATCATTCTCCCCAGAGTAGAGAAAATTTGACCTCGAATTGCCTGCATCATCATCATCAGAAGAGTCACCATGAAAAGGAATCAAGTACTTTACAATAAACACATTAGTTGTGAGTACATGGCTAGGCAACCTACGTTAATAAGCATTAGGATTAATCTTCCCTATAATCTCAACAGGCCCAATCTTCTTTGCAGACAACTTATTATACTCCCCAGCTAGAAAATGATCCTTAGTAAGTACTGCCCACACAAAGTCCCCCACATCAAACTCCAAATGTTAGCGTTTTTGGTCAGTAACCTATTTATACCTGGCATTGGAACGAGACAGGTTATTATGGACTGTCTTGTGAACCTTCTGCAAACCGGTAATAAAATCAGCTGCTTTCCCATGAACCTTAGGTCTACTGGGCAATGTCATTAAATCCAAAGGACCCTGTGGCTGAGCTGAATAAACCACCTGGAATGGATTAAAACTAGTACTACAATTCATTGTATGGTTATGGGTGAACTTAGCTTGACACAGCCATTGATCCCAGCTCTTGACATGATCTCCAACCAAACAACGAAGCAGATTGCCAAGTGACCTATTCACAACCTCAGTCTATCCATCCATCTGAGGATGATAAGCACTGCTGAAATTCAACTGAGTATTAACCATCTTTTACAACCTGCACCAAAAATGACTAAGAAATCTCGTGTCTCTATCTGAGACAATGGACACAGGTAATCCATGAAGACGATACACATCATGAAAAAACAATTGTGCCACATTTATAGCATCTATAGTCTTCTTACAAGGCACAAAATGAACTATCTTAGAAAATTTATCAACCATAACAAAGATGGAATCATTACCTCGCTGTGTTCATGGCAGCCCCAACACGAAATCCATGCTTATGTCAGTCCAAGGCTGAGAAGGAACAAGTAAAGGCATGTATAATCCCACATTAGTTGTTGCTCCCTTAGAAACATGACAGACTTTGCACCACTAAACATACTTTTCAACCTCTTTACACATTGTAGGCCAAAAATACGAAGACTGAACCAATTGCAAAGTCCTATCTCTGCCCATATGACCCTCCCTATGCAACTCTTGAATGATTTGCAAGCGAAGCCTATAAACTGGAATGCAAAACTGATTACCCTTAAACAAATTTCCCTCATATAATGAAAAATATGTCATATGACCAGCCTGTATGTCTTACAAAATCATCAAAAAATAAGGATAAGTAATCAGCAACTCATGAAAAGAATCAAATCCAGGTACCTTAACCCTCATTGTCATTAATAAATTACTCCGACGACTCAGTGCATCTGCCACCCGATTAGTAATGCCAACCTTATATTTCACAATATAAGTAAATCTCTCCAAATACACAACCCACCGTGCATGTTTTGGAGACACCTTATCATACCTATATAAGTGCCTTAATGAATCATGATCAGTGTACAAAACAAATTCCCTATAAAATAAATAATGTCTCTAATGTCTAACTACCTACACTACTACATAGAACTCCACCTAATAAGTGCTGTAGTTTAGTTTGGAACTTGACAGTTTCTCACTGAAGAAAGTGACTGGTTTGCTATACTAATTCAACACTTCTCTAATCCCCACCCGAGATGCATCAATATAAAGTTCAAAAGGCTGTGAGAAATCTGGTAACACTAAGATTGGCATTATGGTAAGACGGTCTTTTATTAGTTGAAAAGCTGACTCTGCTTCATCAGTCCAATAAAATTCACTTCCCTTTATACAATTTGTGATAGAAGCCATGATACTACTGAAGTTTGGAAAGAAATGCCTATAAAATGACGTCAGGCCATCAAAGCTTCTCACTTCTGTTAGGGTCTTTAGCCTAGGCCACTGCCTCACCACATCCACCTTAGCCTCATCAACTTGCAATCCTTCACCTGAAACAATATAACCAAAGAAAAGCACTTTGCAGGCCATAAACACACACTTCTTTATTGCTACATAAAATTTCTCTCTATGTAGCACACTTAAGACTTCTCTAACATGCTACATATGCTCTTCTTGGTTAGCACTATATATCAGCATGTCATCGAAATAAACAACAATAAATCTGCCAATGAATGGCCTTAATAACTGGTTCATTACCCTCATAAAGGTACTAGGGGCATTACATAACCCAAAAGGCATCACAAGCCACTCATATAACCCTTCTCTAATCTTAAAAGCTATTTTCCATTCATCCCCAGGTATAACACGAATTTGATAATACCCACTCTTCAAATCCAACTTTGTAAACACAGTTGAGCCACTAATCTGATTGAGTAAATCATTTAGATGAGGAATGGGAAATCTATACCTGACTATTATCTTATTGATGGCTCTACTATCCACACACATATGCCATGAACTATTTTAGTACTAAGAGAGAAGGTGCTGCACATGGACTTAAACTCTCCCTAATCTGCCCCTCAGTTAGCAATTCTTCAACTGGTCTTTGTAGCTTCTCATGTAATCGGGGACTCATTTTGTAATACGGCCTATTTGGCAATGCAGCTCCTAGTTCCAAGTCTATATGATGCTGGATATCACATAATGGAGGCAATCCATCTAGAAGCTTATCAGGGAATACTTCACTAAATTCTGTCACTAGTGGAGCCATTTCTGTAGCAACTGTTGATGTTTCGGTCACCTTTTTATCCAGCAACATGTACCCATTTGTGGAGTGCTTCAGCTCCTCATCAAACTGTGCCAAAGACAATAAAACTGAACCCTCTCCTACTGGTTTAGCTTAAGTTGCCACCTGTCCACTTGGCATCAACATAATTCGGACACCCTCAAACACAAAACTGTAAGTGTTGGCTCTCCTATCATGAACAACACTCCGATCATACTGCCAAGGCCTGCCCAACAATAAATGAAATGCATCCATTATTACTATATCACACCAAATAGCATCCTTGTACTTCTGGCCAATAGAGAAAGTGACCAAAGCCCTTTTTGACACAACTACTTCTCCGCCCTTCTTAAGTCAGGCCAGCTTGTAAGGCTTAGGTTGTTTCTCAGTCTCAATGTTAAGTTTCTGAATAGCCTCAATAGAGATAATATATTCATAGCTTTCTCCATCAATTACAAAATGACACACCTTACTAAGGATTGTACAGGTGGACTAAAAAATTTTAGTACGCTGCTAGTCATCCTTATCCGTCACCTTGGGTGTTAAACATAAACGTCTAACAACTAGTGCAGTTCCTACATTACCTTCCAAAACCACTTCATCTGCAGCCTCTTCATTAAAGTCTACTTAACTTGTGAATTATGCCTCATCCTTATTACAGTATTCATCTGATTCAATAAATAAAGCCTTCTTTCCAGCAGTTTTTTTACACTGACTGCTTATGCCCCATCTCTCTGCATCTGAAACACCTCAATCTACTGCTGCTAGCTCCTCTATTGGATGGGCCAGCACCCCAGGCCCCTTTGTTAACACCACCACCAGCCTGGTTTGCACCCATACCTGTCTCAACAGTACCACTGCCACTTATTCCTTTACCAGCAGCAACGACTGTAGAAGAAAAAAATTGGTATGTCGTGTTTGTTTCTCAATCATCAATGCCCTCTGATGTGCAGCAGACACTAACACAGGATCAAACAAATTAACAGTGTCATGAATTTGTAAATGTAGCCCTCTAATGTAACGTGACACCAACTGATCCTTTGTTTCCTGAATCTCATTTCTAGCAATTAGTTGGTAGAATTTAGTGGTATATTCATCCACCGACTGAGCACTTTATTTCAAATTCTGCAGCCTTTGGTACATCAAAATCTAAAAATTGTAAGGCAGAAAGACAGACCTCATATGTTTCTTCATCTTCTTCTAAGTGGTAATTTTCAATTTGCCCAGTTTATTTCGGGTCAACTTCAGTTGTTGCCACCATGCTGTCGCCCTACCCCTCAATTTGGTGGCTATCAGTGGCACTCTTTTATCCTTTGGCACCCCCTAAAACTCCATAATTTCTTCAACAATCGTTAACTAATATAGAAAATCTTTGGGTTGGAGACCTCCATGAAATTCGGGAATCTTAGTTCGCATTCCCATATCCCATCACTATCGATCTTCCTCTGCAACCACTCTACGCCATCCACGAGGGGCCTCCTCCTCATAGAATTCACCCTCTTCCTCATCCACGCTCAAAGCATCATGTGCTTGTTTGTGGTAGTGGTAGCCTCTGTTCTGGTTTCCTACAAGTGCAGTCATCACTCCGTCACCTATTCCATCATCTGTTCAAAGTGTTCATTTAACCGCTGATTGATCCGTTGTTCCATGTCTCATTTATAAACTTCCTCGATACGTTGTTGTCTCCTTGGTGGCATATTGGCTCTGATGCCAACTGACATAGCGGAAGACTCAATTAATTGGATAAACTATTGAATTCTATTAATTCATAAAGAATGCCGGAAGACAACCTTCTATTGCCTGTTGATTGGATTGAATACTAAGGAAATAGGCATCAAAATCTATAATTCATAGAATTTCAAAATTGGGAAATTGGAAATTATTCATTTAAACATCAAAACTATCTATTCTTCAAGAACATCACAAATAAATAGTACTGGGAAAACCCTAATGGAAAAAAATAATAAAAGCCTAACAAAAATCCTAAAAATAAAAATAAAAAATGAAGTTAAAGCTTGGAAGCCCAAAATAAAGAACTAGATGATGAAATTTGGGCCTAAAACTAGGTCCGATTATAAGTGAATTTAATAAAAAATATAGATCTCTGAATCAGATTCAATTTGATATATTATGGGCCCTATAACTCCACCTATACCAAAAGTTATGGCCTTCAGAAGCGACGTTGCGCATCGAAACGCTCCAAAAACTTCAAGGCCATCTGTTCTGCATCAAAAACCCATTTGCACCCAATAGTTTTTAAACTATCAGGTGGATCAATCAAGGTCTAAACTTAATTATCATACATGGATTGCATTTCTAATTTCATGGCTTCAAGCCATTTCTCAGAGTTAGGGCTACTTATGGCTTCTTGATAGGATGTGGGTTCATTTTGATCCACAATCATTACATCATTGCCATCTGTTAAAAGAAATATATATCTCTTTGGGGCTTGACATATCCTATCAGACCTCTTTGGGCATTGTGATACTTGTGTAGGTTTAACAACTATTTGTTGATTCAATTAAGGTTCCAAAGGTAATTCAATGCTAATTTGTGTTTCTTGAATTTCTTCAAGATGAACCTTACTCCCAGTAGTTCCTTTGGAAATGAATTCTCTTTCTAGTATGACAACATTCTGAGCAACAAACACTTTGTTCTCAGAAGCATTGTAGAAGTAATATCCTTTAGTTTATTTAGGATATCCCATAAATAGGCATTTCTCGGATTTGGGTGATAATTTATCAGAAATTTAATGCTTCACATAAGCCTCAGATTCCTAAATCTTAAGAAAAGATAAACTGGGAGACTTCCTAGACCACATCTCATATGGTGTCATTTAAACCACCTTGGATGGAACTCTGTTCAACATGAATGCAACAGTTTATAGAGCATACCCCCAAAAGGATATTGAAAGATCTGATTAACTCATCATAGATCGTACTATATCTAATAAGGTTTGATTTCTCTGCTCAGAAACACCATTCCATTGTGGTGTTCCTAGTGGAGTTAATTGTGAGATTGTCCTATAATTTGTAAGATGGTCAGTAAATTTTTGGCTTAAATATTCACCACCTCGATCTGATTGAAGTGCTTTAATACTTTTGCCAAGTTGATTTTGTACTTCATTTTTAAAAATTTTGAACATTTCAAAAGATTCAGATTTATGTTTCATTAGGTAGATATAGCCATATCTACTAAAATCATCTGTGAAGGTAATGAAGTATTGAAAGCCTCCTCTAGCATTAGAACTTAGTGGTCTACATACATCTAAATTTATAAGGCCCAATAAATCATTAGCCCTTTCACTATGTCTAGTAAAAGGTGTCTTAGTCATTTTTCCTATCAAACTAGATTCACATCTGTCATATGATTCAAAATCAAATGAGTTCTATATTCCATATTTATGGAGTGTTGAAATGCATTTCTCATTTACATGGCCTAAATGACAATACCAAAGGTAGGTGGTATTTAAATCATTAAATTTAAATTTCTTTGTATTAATGTTATAAATGGACTTTTCATTTGTGTCTTCAATATTCATAATATAAAGACCATTCATTTGAGGAGCATATCCATAGAAAATGTTATCATGAGAAATGAAGCATTTATTATTCTTAATAATAAACTCAAAACCATCCTTGTCCAAACAAGAAATAGAAATAATACTCCTGCTTATAGCAGGTATATAATAACAATTTTCTAAACTCAAAACAAGTCCACTAGGCAAAGCTAACTCATAAGTTCTTAGAGCTAAAGTAGCAACTTTTTCTCCATTTCCAACTCGTAGGTCCACTTTGCCTCTAGCCAAGATCCTACTCCTTTTTAATCCCTGCACATTTATATAAGTGTGAGAACCTGATCCAGTATCTAATACCTAAGAATTAGAAGTAGATAAATTGACTTCTATAATATGAATACCTAAAAATGTTCCTTCATCACTCTTCTTCTTATTCAGATCTTCCAAATATAGCTTGCAATTTCTTTTCTAATGACTCATTTCATTATAGAAATAGCATGCTCCTTCTTTGAGCGGTTTAGCCTTAGGTTGAGGCTTGGGCTTGGGCTTGGGCTTCTGAAAGTCCTTAGTAGCCTTGACCTTTCTTTTGCCCTTTCCTTTCCTTTTCATTCCATTTCCTTTATTAACCATCAGAACATCTTTATTATTCTTGATGTTCTGCTCAGTAGTCTTAAGCATCCCATGCAATTCAGAAACAGTCTTCTCCATGTTATTCATGTTATAGTTCATAATGAACCTATCAAATGCATCAGGAAAGGATTGGAGAATAATATCAACAGCTAACTCTTGGGTGATCTCAAGACCAAGTTTCAGAGATGCCATTAGTCAACTTGTAAGAGAGTAAAGCCTTGATGGTGGCAAACCTCTCAATTTATAGTATAGGCCTCCATTTCCATCAGTTGCTCTCTGATTCCATGCTACCAAGCACGAGGCAAGTGACATCAACAAAATCATTGACATGCTTACTATAAGCATCCTTCCATGCTCTAGGAGCATTAGTAGCTGGTTCATCAGGGACAGGTTGGTCAAGCACATGTCCCTTCCTTTCTTGCTTAAGAACAATTCTTAAGTTTCAATACTAGTCAAGGAATTTAGTCCTATTGAGCTTATCCTTTTCAAGGATTGATCACAGTGACAAGTTAGATGCAGTGTTTGATGCCATTATTTACAACAAATATATATGCAGAGTATAAATCATTAATGAGGCACAGTTTAAATCCCACTATTTACATCAAATTAATCACCCTCTGCATCAACTTGACAATAACAACAATTGCACTTATAGTGGGCTAGGATCCATATTTCATCTCTCTTTAAGTAAGCTTTGGCTTATCACCTAAAGTTTGATTATTTAGGTAGGTAACACTTTACCAATTACATCTTATGTAACTCTTGGATACCTATGGGATTTGACATCACATGTCCTGAACAATCCCATTTTAATGCCCTAGGTCCAAAACCATTTTGATAACCTAGTTAAGTCTAACCATTTCAAACATATGGATATCACCATTATCCCATCTTGTCTTACCCAAATGGCTTAATACAGCCTGCTTTGGCAGAACCTATATATAACAATCCAGGTCTTGATAAGTGTTGATTTATGGAAGGCATTTTATGACTTACTATTAGTTGAGGGTTTTACTCATTAGTTATTATAGTGTTGTGTCACATGAAAAACCACTATATGCGTAGCATCATATACATAACATCATATGCATAGCATCACTTACATAGCATAGAAATAAAGAAAATATCATAGTATGTCATGCATTTACAATATTCACAAAATATATGAACATAT
>CATIWO010524174.1:0-17515 GCA_949673435.1 Macaranga tanarius | reverse complement strand
AATAATCTGTAAAGGATTTTTAAATAAGGATTTAGTTAAAAATATAAATTCCTTATCTGATAAGGATTTGAATTTAAATTGTTATTATTTAAAAGAGTTTTAAATATATAATAATTAAAAATTCATTTTTAACTAAAAACCCTAGCAGACTAATATATATATGTGTATTATATGTAAGGGTTATATAAGTGTGCGTCATATATATATTTTGGTCGTCTTTACATTGAATACACAGAAATATTGAGAGAGAAAAGAAAAACCCTAGATTCGTTTTTGAGAAAAACGAATTTGAACTAGCATTCAACAAGATCGTTCGTTTTGTTTGTTCATGTGTGGATACTTATAGAGGGTGGTCGTTTTTCAAAAAGGCAGCACCTTTGAAGATCCGAATAAACCAAGACGTAATACTTGAAGGCTTGACGAAACGATCTACAAGAGGTAAGTTTCGTTTATCCTTCCTTCGAGTTTTATGAAACGCATGTGATCCTTGGTGGGTTAAGGGTTATAAAATTTTAATTTTCGCTGCGTTTATGTTCCAATTCGATTGAGATATTCTGCCCGTAACCCAACACTATTTAAGATAAATGTGAGCCTACATATAGGCATATGAAGGATATACCTAGTCCTATTCGCATTAGTATCGTGTGAGTCCTAATTCTTTACCAATTAGATCTCTTTATCCTTATTGATCATTGATTTCCCATATGGACATAGAGTTCTGTTTGGACTTGAATCTTTGAGTTTGGGACATGATCTTTTCTCAGATTTATCACCCACCTATTTAATTTCTATTTCAACCATGTACCATTACAACTTAAAAGTAACTTTTTAAGTATATGAACTAAATGTAAAATTTTAATTCAAATTGGAATCTTATATATGAAGAAAATAGGTGCTGAAAGAATTTTATTTTTTTATAAATTTACCTAGTGTTATTCTGAATTAGTCAGAATTTTTATAACTACCAAATATCAAAGACAATAAATATAAAAAAAATCTAAAATTTTCTATTTGTACATGTAATTCTATTTAAATACATTGACAAATGCCTAATTAAATATTGCTCGTTCTTGCAAAAACTCCTACAACTTAAACACATAACCCCATCTCGATCATTTTGAATTTTAGTTATATAATTTTTAAGAAGTTTATCCTTACTTTTTAATAATTTATTGACTATATAAAAGAATATTTATTTCTATCGGTGAAAAAAATTAATTTAAAACGAAAGGCAAATGAGGGCCAGCAAATTAGCAATACATGTGCAAGATTAAGTCGTTGGTTGGCTTATGTAATTCCCATAATCAAATATTTAACTTATATTTTTTTTTATAATTAATCAAAATAAATAGTCGCATCTTTCTATCTTTTTTCATTCTCAAAAATTTTAATATTCCATCATTTCAATGATTTTTCAAATTGACAATGATCTATTATTATTTATTTTTATTTTATTTTTTACATTTAATAAATATAAATATCCAATCCTTTATGAATCTTTTTTAGAATGATATTCTCTTATGAATTTTAAATATTTCTCTTTCATACAAATTATGCCGATATTTCTACAATCAAACTCATTTAAAAATCAGATAGTCAATTTATGAGTAATTAAACTCATTGAATGAAACATACAAATTGTTGAGTTATAAATTAAAAAAGGATTGTCAATACAATTAAAAAATAATGAAAAAAATTCACAATAGTGTGATTTTATTTTAATATTTCTTGATTACACACTTATTTATATTATATTTTCATCAATATATATTTTTATTTTTTAACAAATATATGATTTATTTTTTCTCAAAAAAATTCAAATATCTTAAATTATGTGCTGTCAAGCTTCAGCATTGAGTATTTCTCCTATAAGATATTTTATTTTTAATTTTTTTCTAATTTTTGCAAGAAATATAATTCAAAAATTATTCGTCAGTAAAATAAATGCGATAACATATGGTAAGAGTCTCCTCAGTCAGCAATTGCCTGAGTGAGATACCTGCTACAGTAAGTCTTGTTGAACTAAAAAAAATAAGTTTGCTGTCACGGTGCTGGGTGGTTCCCATCTTGCCTGCTGCTAATTATAGCAGAAGTGTGTGGTGAACCTTGTCCCACATCGCTTGGGTATGAGTTGGGGTTTGGGTTTATAAGTATGTGGTAAGGGTCTCCTCAGTCAGCAATTGTCTGAGTGAGATACCTGCTACAGTAAGTCTTGTTGAACTAAAAAAAAAAAAAAGTGAAGAAATAACAATTTATTGATATTAATAGAATTATATTCAATTTTTTAATTTAATGACAAATTTTTGAAGGGCATAATGGTACAACGGTCTAAAAAATTAACGTTGTTGTCGACGGTTAGAGGGGCGAGGAGATCAGGGACGTACGAAAGTTAGAAGTCAACACAAGTATCATCATGACCCACAGTGTCTCGCCACGTCAAGCTGGCCAACAAGTCCATGCGTGTGAGTTGCACATGCCAAACCTGTCCTACTTTATTATTATATATTGTTAAATATAATAAAAATTAGTAAAAATTTCCTAATATCACCATAAATATTTTTTTTAAATTGTTTAATTTTCTTATCGTACTAAAATAAAAAATATTTTTAAGTGAAAATCATTACTTAATTATTTGTTTCAGACGTTGAAGTTAAATTATGTTAAAAATAAAAATGTTAATCTAATTTAAATTTAATTGAATTTAACATTTAATGATAAATAGAAAAACTAAATTATTTTATTTTTTGTGAATTAAATCGTTTAACTAGATAGACTACCAATAAAATTTCATTAAGGAAGCATTAATTATCGATTCAAATTATTTAGATTACAGAAAGTAAGTGATTCTAAATTCTTATATAAAAAATACACTAATATTCTAATCCAAACATCAAAAGTATTTAATAACTAATTCTTTCAAATAATAAATTGTCAATCACATTACTCAGGGTGAACATATTGAAAATCAACCCTAAAAAAATTGGAAGAAAAATATTACATACTTTTTATGAAAAATAAAGTTTAAAATTACAAAAAAAAAAAATCAAAATCTCCTGTATCTCATTTATCAGTTAATTAATTGTCAAAATATCCTTTTTTACTTTCTTTGATTGACTTTCTTTTAATAACATGAGCTTGATATATATTATAAAAATATTTTGAATTTATATTCTTAAACTATCCTCAATAACATCATAAAATTAATAAAAATAATCTAAAGGGTCGATCTGAATTCAAAAAAAAAAAAAAAAAAGGTTACATTCTTTTAAAGCCAATAAATGCAAAATCTAATGTTGCTAAAAAGTACTTTAATGTTGTAATGTAATGTAATGAGGAAGGTGGCAGGTGCTGTGTAGCTATTAAATAATTAAATGTTGCATGCAAATGAGAAAATGATAATTCGAGTAACGTGAAAGGGATGAGAGTTGCCCACAAAATATTACTGTTAGAGATATGAAAGCTACCTTAGATTCTCATTTGCTACCCTTTTTCTTAACTCTCTCTCCCAATATCCCATTATCACTTGCACTTCAAAAAAAAATAATAATAATAAAGTAAATTTTTTTTTTTACTTTAATTTAGAATATTACTTTATAGTAAATTGAGCATAAGATTTGACAATAAATGTTTAATGCACACATTAATTTGATATGGAAATAGAAATTTTCCTTTACATTATGTATGAGTTGGACCACTAAACTACCCTAGTTGCCAAAAGGCCTAACTTTATTTTTAGCTATATCATGAACAATAATTGATCAAAAGTTACATCTAGCGTTTAATTATGTTTAGTGAATGGATATATAGGGCTAAAATTTTTCCCTCTATATATATGTAAGTCTGTTCGAAATTATTTTACTTTTTTATTTGGTAAATATATATATTGGAATATATTATAGGCTATTAATCAGAAAAAAAAAATTGCATGTGTTATAAATAGAGAGAGATGGAAGCATGAATTAACAAGGAAGTACAATGTCCATATCGTAGGACCTATTGTGAAATGATATTTTATCTAATGAAAAAATATCAATATTGACATATATGTATATGACTACACAAGCTATGGCATAAATTGAGGCACTTTCATTTGTAGAAATATTAATGTGTGCACGTTTCATGTATAATTAGAAACATTAGAGATTAGTTAAGTTCATAAAAAAATGTTAAAGAATTTGATGTATCATTCCAATAATTGTAATACCAACAAATCTCAAAAAAAAAAAAAAAAAAAAAAAAAGTAAAGGGGTGTTAATTTGATAACACAACTTAATGTTGAAAATTAATATATTCAGTACTTAATTATTTTAAGTTGGTTTGATAATCCAAAATGGACCTAACTTAAATTATTTAATTAAGTTAAAAAGTACTTAAAATAATAAGTTAAAAATTTTGACTTAAAATATCTACTGAACACGTTAAGTTGTTAGGTTTTAAATTTTTTTTATTATATTGACTATTGTGTCCTTATTATTTAAAAATTATTACTCACTTGTCAATATCACAAGGTTAAATAGGTAAAATTAATCAATTTTATGATTTTCAACACTTATAGTTATCAAACAGATTTATTTAATTCAATATTTAAAAAATTCAGTATTTATTATATTTAATATTCAACACTTAATTTTTAGTTTTATCAAATACCACCTAAGTAACTGATTAATTCAAGCGATTAAAGAGACAAATTTTGAATAGAGAAATTATATAATTTGGCATTTTAAAAAACCATGTCAATAATAACAAATGAGACTAGTGAGAAAATATTTTTTAAAATAAAAATTATTTGTTCATTCATTTATTTCCATGATAATTCAGGAAAGATGGTAAACAATCCTTCTCCTCCCATTGATTCCATTATTCTTTCATTAAAACCTAAAGCAATTCCATTACAATTTTTCTTTTGTGAGAATCTGAAAACTATGCAATTTGATGCTTGATGATTGGAGCCGACATTTAGTTACATTTAAAAAGATCAAATTTACTATTTATAATAATTTAAATTAAATAATTCATCTTAAATTTTTATGCACTTTTTTAGCTGCAAAGAGAGAATAAAAATCAAACCCTCAACTTATTGATATTTTTAAGAAAGTTATACTACTAGACTAATATTCGAGAGAAAATAAAAATCAAACCCTCGACAAATTTTTCTGCACTTCAACAAAAGGTGAAGTGATTAGAATATTCAAACAGCAATAAATTCAATTATTGTAGATAAGTAATTTTTTTTTTCATATTATAACAAAGGGTGAAAAGATTATGAAGTTAGGCAATGATAGATTCACTATATTTATCATACATTGATAATTTAGCTATTTGTTTACTTTATAGGATAGGAACTCCCATTTCATAAAAGGAGATATGGTAGTTTTATGACACCTTGTTTGAAAAATAAATCACTCACCATCATAGCTTTAGAGTATGGATAAGCTAGCATTATGGTTCATCCCTAGCCGTCCAAAACTTGACTGCTTTTACGTGATTAATCACATAACTAGCTAACATAACATCATCTTACAATTTTTTTAATCTTAATCTCACACAAAGGCATATATATATATATATATATATATGGTATACTTAAAGATGGTCTTCTCTCACTTTCTTCTAAAATGATGTAACACCACATTTTCACTTATGAATTTGCAGTTTAGCCATTTGGAGCTCAGCTGGTTGCCTTTGATAATCATGGATGGTTCGGTCTCATATCGGCTGGCCATAGTTTGGTCAACAGAAACAACGTTTCTTTATTATAAGGATAATAAATTTTTATTAATATTAATGAATGATTTGTATAGAAATTTAAATTCGAAATTTTTATAAGCATAAATATCATTCAAATTATTACTAATTGTGTGATTAATAAAAATTAAAAATGAAACAATAAGTGAAATTAATTAATTGCCAACAAAATACAGATTGGTATGGTAATGATGGAAACATTATTATTGTTTGGAGGTTTCCTATAAGCAAACAATAATATCCAAAACACCCATATGATGCTCTTTGAATTGCGCCATAAAAAGAATGAAGATGCCAGCTTGTTACTACCTTTGCCATCCAGCTTTAGCCAGTCAGGTGGTGTACATGAAATATATCAAATTAAACTTTATTTTTAAATATGTATTTTTTTTTTTTCAAAATCTAAGATAGAATTTAATTTATTTTAGTAGAATTTATTTTTCTAATAAACATTTATGTGCAGTGTATCCTACTATCAATGTAGGATTTATCTCAAATGAAATTTAACGAGTTAAAAATTTAAATAAAAAGTTATAAACTTAAAATTTATGTAAAAGTATCCATTATTTTAAAATTTTACAAATATTTTATTTTTATTTATGTTTATCACTATAGGATGAGAGTAGTTTTTATCATTAAATAATAATTATAAATAAAATATAAAACGCACGAAAACAAAGCAATCATAAAACACACAACAAATAATACGTGGTCGTAATTTTTTTACTTTTAATTATAATTTAAAACAATAGATTTTGACATGTAACAAAACGACAAAAATTATTTCTTATAAAATATTTCAAACACACACAAATATTTCCAAAAATAAATTATTTTCCTATTAGATTTCTCTATTTACTTCCAAATTATTTTTGATATTTTATATATTTAAAAGAATATTTCTTCACCAATAAAAATCTAAATAAATTTTTTTATAAAAATAAATTTAATTTAAAAAAAATATTTTCAAGAAAAATATAAACTTTAAAAATATAAATAAAATTATTAATAATTATAAATCAATATTAATTAATATAAAAATAATGAAACTACTAAATTTGATAATTTTTAAATTTATTATATATTTTTGTACCACAATAATAAATAAATTAATAAAAAATATAATATATAAATAAATTAAATATCCAAATAAATAATTTCATTAAAAAATAATAAAATTTTCCAACAACACATATTAAACATTAAAAAATTAATGTTCTCTCTTTCGTCACTATTTTTTTTTATCTTCTCTATAAATACGTCACTTTCATTTTTCTTTAGTGCCTTATATTTTTTCTTTCCACCCTCTTCTTCTTTTTTTCACTATTATACCTCTCTCTCCGTCGCAAACACACCCACACACTCTCTTCTTCTTTCTCGAACCCAGAAACAAAATATTAGTTAGTGAGTCAGAGACAGTTCTTGCTGTTCTTTTGTTGCTGTTACTGTTCTGTGTTATATATATATATACACACACATACACAATAATAACAATAACAATAAGAAGGAAGAAGAAGAAGAAGAAGAGATATATTTGTTGTGTTACATACATAGAGCAAGAAAGAATACATACAATGTCGGCTTACAGAGATGAAGATCCTCGTATCCATGGCATCCAAACTAAGATTCGTGTTGTCCCCAATTTTCCCAAACCAGGTTTCTTTCTTTTCTTTTCTTGTTTCTCTTTTACTTCAACCAAAAAAAAGATCGCAACTTTTTTTGTATCTTATACACAGAGAAGCTTTTTAGCTCAACTGGGTTTTTCATATATCATAATTTGGATAATGTTTACTACTGAAATGCTTACTTCCATTCTTTAGAGTGTTAAAAGTTCTTGTCTTGCTTCTCTTCTTTTGCCAAGAAACTCCTGTAGTTTGTTGGTAGGCAAAAGAAAGGATTTTTTTTTTTTAATGAAGTTTGGTGATGGTGATTATTGTTGTGGCAATTGGCAGGTATCATGTTTCAGGATATCACAACTCTATTACTGGATCCCAAAGCTTTCAAGGACACCATTGAATTATTTGTCGAGAGATATAAGGGGAAAAACATTTCAGTTGTTGCAGGTAGACAACACAATAAGAGAGCCCCATTTCTTAGTTCCATTCTTTTTTTTTCCTGAAAGAAAATTTTTTTTTCAGGGTTTCATTTTTGAGGTTTTAAAGATGTGATTTAAGGCTTTTTAACAACTTTTTATCTCTTTGATTTTGGGGTTGAAGATGGTGGTGGGGTCCGTTTGCTTATGGAACAAAATGTAACATTTTTTTGCATAAGTTTTCTGGCTGCCTTTTTTTTTTTTCTTTTTTCTTTCATGAATTCTTTTAGAGGAGGAACAATTTTGTGTTAATTGGTAGTAACTGTACATGTGTGATGTGTCTCTATGTTTGTGGTCTTTTTTAAAATTTAATTTAGTTTTCTATAAGAGTGATCTCTTGTTTGACTAATGGCCCTTGGCCCTTTGCTAGTGGGATGTACCATTAATTACTATCTCTGTTCATTTTTTTTCCCATTGAGCGGCTATTATTTGCTCTCTCTCACTTGTTGCTGTTGTTGGTATTGTGGGCATGTTCTGGGATCTGATTTTGGTGGATTGATGGTGGTTGGTGATGAATGCCCACCTTGTTGAAAGGGGTGGACCCTAATGATGCAAATTACTCTTGGGCCAGTTTATTTTGGCTCTATTGTAGTCAGCAACTTTTTATTTTACTGTTTCATGTGCTTGTGCCATGCCCCTTTCTTTTATACACTTTCTTCATCGTGCCTTTTTGGTAACCAGTTGATCTTTAAAATTGGGTCGATAATGAATTATTGTGTTCACTGCAGTGGTCTTTTTATCATATTCTTTTTTTGGGATTCATTGGTGATTTTGTAGATTGGTTATATTCCACTTCAGCTAGACCTCTTACGTTTATTTTGATATTATAGTCTCTTAATTGCTAGCTAAGAAATGATATAGTACTTGCATTTCAGTATCCCTTGTTGATACACAAAACCCTGTATGGACTGGTTATGCATAATGTGGTTTCTGGCATTTATTTATAACTACTAGCAAAACTCCAAATACAGTGCTATTGCTCCCAACTTTGTGTTAAGGGGAAAAGTTTTCATGGTCATCATTATAATGGCCTTGGTCCTCATTTTAATTATATATTTGGATTTCAAAGGATTTGGTCAACATTTAGTATATATGTGGTTGTCCTAATGCGTGGCATTAGAATCTGTCTCTTTATGTGCTCATCTGGATGTCTGTTGTCTTCTTGTGTTCATTGGAAACTTTATACATAATTTGGAATCTTCTCTTGAAATTTCACTCACATGGAAAAGTTGTGGCCTTTTTCTTGTTACTTAGATAAAGAGCTCTTTGCATGTTCTTATCGTTTGTCTGCCTAGTTGATGTTATCCGCTTAATTAGGTCCAGATCATGTGCTTACAGAATTGGTCAGTGAATGGCTTAAGTTCAGATAATGCATTATAGGTGTATGTCACACTCATGGAAACTATATCCTAACCATTATGCTTAAATATATTCACATCCCTCTTTATGTTATTGTCTTTTGCAAAGGGCAGCTTATTATTTTTTGGTTTATTTGAATTATAAAGAAAGTGATCAGAATTCAGATCCCTTATCTTTTCAATGTTGAAATCACTATGGAAAATTTTTTTGAGATCTTTTTACTTTCTTTTTTTTTTTTTCAAAAAAAAAGGTTCCAAAAAGACAGTTCTTTGGCTTAAATTTTTCGTTCGCTGATTGGTTAAATTACTGGAAATGCTTTATCTTCTTATATCACATCTAGGGGCCTTGTATAATAAATTGTTCTGCAATAATGAAATGGAACTTTGATGGGAGAGATTGAACATGTCCCCTTTGCATATTGCACAACTCTGATTGGAACGTAAACTGAATTTTTGCCACTGATGCTGGATGGGACAATGGGTTCAAATCAATTACTAGAAATACTTGTTTTTTTATCCTGAAAAAGACACGTTTAATTTTTGCTTGTAGCTGTTAAACTCTTCATATCCGCAAAATGCTTTACAAGCTTCTGAAATTAATATACAGAAACTATAAGCATTTGTTGCAGCTGCATTTTCATATATTTCTTGTTTTTGGTCTCTATCTTTCACTTTTCTTTGGATGGGACAGTAGTGGAGATACAAGTACAACTTGTGATGCTGAAATTTAGTCCACCCAAAATTGAAAAAACAGTTTCTTGCCCAAGTCAGGGTAAAGATGTGTTGTCTGTTTGATATGTACTTGTGTATATCTTTTCAAGCTTCTGTACTTATTGTAAATTACCCTCTTTCTTCAAAGGACATACAAATCCACCTTTTCATTATGAGAGCGTGTTAATCTATTAAAAGGTTCATAAAATTGGAGAAGTTCATAATTTTTATGCCTTGTTTTGCATTTTGCTACATGCTGTTAAATTTTTGCTCAAGTGAGAGAGTTTTTTTTTTTTTTTCTTGAAAATTTTTTGAGGTACAGTTCTGATACGTGAGAATTCGATTTTCCAGGAATAGAGGCGAGGGGGTTTATTTTTGGACCTCCTATTGCATTGGCAATTGGAGCAAAGTTTGTTCCTTTGCGTAAGCCAAGGAAATTGCCTGGTACTTCTTTATCTCTTCGTATTTATTGTCTATTTTGCCACATCTCAACATATCTTTGTATTGTTTTGATCTTTTCACTGTAGTTATTATTCATCTATGAAAGCTTTATAATATCAGCACTGATTGACTGTTTTGCAATGCTGATGAAGTACATTTTTGATATATGCCTCGCTAGTATGGACTATCCTGATGTGGAGCAATAAACTACACTTAATTTTTACCTTAGATGTACTGAATACTGGAGTCTGTGTCACGGCCCATTTGGTAAAACAGTGTTTATATCTCTGACATGCTTTGTCTTGTTCTAATTTTTGGTGTGACATTGATTGGACACAGCTATATTGCAATATGAAGAAGCATTCATAGTTTGTACTTAGTGTTCATTGTTTTGTTACAAGAAACAAGTACACCAGTGAAATACTCCCACCAACTATTTTTATAATGTGGTGTTTGATAATGATGCCTTGTTAATTGTGATGCTCAGTTTGTAGTTTCTACAGCTGTAATGTTCTGATGGTTGCCTATGGCTTGGATGAGAACTTTGTTTATTTTGTTTAGTAGTATCATGCCATGTTGCAGGTGAAGTTTTTTCAGAAGAATATGTTCTGGAATACGGCACAGACTGTCTTGAGATGCATGTTGGTGCTGTAAAATCAGGAGAACGAGCTTTGGTGGTTGATGATTTGATTGCCACTGGTGGCACTCTATGTGCTGCTATGAATTTACTGGGTAACTACCTTGCCGAATCTTTTAAACCAAGATGTAATTCTTCTTCTTCATGATAAAAATTTGATGCATGGATTCATATATATTTAGTTTGTTAAATAAGACAAGCTTGTATAACAATTTCATTTGCCCCGTTGCAGTCCTGTCTAGGTCGAACTGGATTAACTGGAGTAGATTTAGACAAAAATAAATAAATAAATAAATAACGCGAGCTTGTATAGTAATTCATGTTTATAACAATGTTACACATGGTGCTTACACACAAACTCTGGACCTTGATATTTTCATCTGTGTGCAAATATAAATACGTTTTAGAACACTTACACATTGTTGGCGTGATTAGTTATTAGGCTTAATGAAATTGCCCTGCGTTTTATAACATTAAAACATCGTTGGTGTGATTAATTACTTGGCTCAGTGAAATTGCCTTGGCATTTTCAAAATTACACAGAATACATGCCCCATTGCTTTCTGATATAGTGCATTTAGACATTACTCAACATCTGTGTACAATGAGTTTCAAATATATTGTCTCTCAGAACGTGCTGGAGCCGAAGTAGTAGAGTGTGCCTGCGTAATTGAGCTACCAGATTTAAAGGTGAGCAGAACACCCTTTTTCTACTCATTATATTATCTTGATTTCTGCATCTTTTCTATTTGTGTGCATAATTATTGCTCTTAATGTTCCTCATTCTGCTGACATTTATCTTTTTAAAATCTTCAATGATCGAGTTTTTATATCCTTCCTCCCTCCCCGTGCATTGTTGCACAGGTGCACACACCTGCATAACCTCTCAAATTGGGTGTCTTCCCCAAGAATGCTTGCCTATAACTCATACCATTATTACACTGAACCATTGAATGTGTAATGCAGATGTTTTACACTTAGCAAATAGAAATATGACACGCACACTAATTGTTGTAACTATTAAATATTTATGTGTTGGATGTATTACATAATTTTTAAAAAGAAGCATAGACAGACTGTTCCCATATGATGTTGTCATACACTCCATACACTTTTGTTTCCATAAGAAACCCCAACTAGGCAGTTCAAGAAGAATATATTCTTATGTTCTCTCTAATAATCTGGGGAAAATTCTTACCTACTTCGGATGTATTATATTTAATAATCAGATTTGTAAATATATATATATATATATATATATATATATATATGCACACTTATATTTTTACTAGTCAAATGAAAAACACTTGTAATGTGTCATAAATTTAACCACTGGGTGGATACACTCGAAGCATGTAAAAATCTTCTGCAACTTGTAGAGACTTTAACATGAATTGTTTCTTCATATTCTCTATTTTGGATCATAAATGAGGATTTTGATGTGGCAATGGATTATGATTTAAGTTTCTTAAACTGATAGTTAACTGAATAATTTTGGATTTTGCAGGGCCGTGAACGGTTGAATGGAAAGCCCTTGTATGTATTAGTGGAATCCCACTAATGGTGATGACAGACATGATTGATTGATTCCCCTGCAATGGTTCAGCATTACAAAATGTACATTTAGAGGGATATTACTGGTTATTACTTATCATTTGGAATCTGCTGTCAATACTGTTTCAATATGATTAGTTGAATTTTGAGAGAGGATAATGATGGTGGTTGAGACCCTTAATTAGTGTAGAAAAAATATTAATTTTATGCCAAGGGCTGGATTTGGAGAGAGGAAAATTATGTTTGTAGGGATATTTTTTTTTTCTGCTCATATGTTTTCCTTTGTGGAAAATGAATTTCTGTTTGCCCACATTGCTTCTCTTTTGGGTTGAGCCATGCAAATAGCCATATATAAAGTTCTGGAAATATTTTGGATAATGACTCTAGAAATAATAAATTTTTAAACTTTTAACAATTAAATTTTAAATAAATTATTATAAAAAAGTTTAAGATTTTTGAAAACTATATTTTTTGTTCCTTTTAATTTTTATGTAATTACGGAAAACTATTAAATTTTATAAAAATATTTGAGTTTAAATTCAAAAATTAAAATGTAAAAAAAAAAAAAGAGGTAGAGTAACAAAAAATCTATTTGAAAACTAATGCAAATAAATTTTTAAGTGTATATTAAAAAAAGTTCTTCTAAATTTAATTATTAATACAATTTTTATTGTTTGTATTTTTAATTTTTTTTTTAATCTATTTTAGATGTATTACCCCTAATATTACATATATAACATATATATGTCATATTTTTATTTGTCAAATATAAAATACTGAAAATATATGTTACAAATACGACCATTAAAGACTTTCCTCTCTGCATATTAGATTTGGACCGTTGGTTAATTTGTTCAATAGAAAAAATTTGTTGGAAAACTGAATCAATCACTTGGGTGATAATCCGAAATAGATAAAAACCTCCCTTACTTTTTTTTTCCTTTTCTTTAAGTGAGGCTTCATGAGATGTGCAACTAATAAGTAACTTTTATCTCAATCCTAGTGTTGTTCATTATTAGGCAAACACAACTATTGCCTATTGGATATTAATTCAAGTATATATGATTTAAAATGTTAAAAAAATTACGTACACTACACAGACACTCAATCATCATATATAAAAATTAATTTAAAATGCTAAATAAACATAATTGTTGCTTATTAGAATGCAAAAAAAGATTGAAAGAGGCTATGTAATGGAAGGTCCCAGCTAGCTAATCCAACAATGCTTTTGAATCAAGTTTCTCTATAATTGAAGGTGAAACAAAAGAGTAACAATATTATTGCAATGGGCATCTATCTTTTACTAAATCTACCTCAAAACATATTGTAACTCAAGTATTTTTTGCATTTTTTTTTTGGTAGAACAGTAAAAAAGCTCAAAGAAAGAACAGTAGAATTGAATTATAGGTTTGAAGTTTCCATCAAAGAAGGTTACCATATACCCATCTGTATCTGCCTTTCATTATCTCCTAAGGGAAGTAATAAAATTCAACTCCTTTTTGTTTGTTTGTTGAATAGAATGTATGAAACTAAGTAGAAAAAAGAATTTAAATTGGAAGTAAACAAAATTTAAATGGTTGATAGAATCAACAAGTACAAGTTTGAAAGAGATGCTGCAAAACTATAAATAACTTTTATTCTCATTAAAACTCAGTTATTGTCTTTGCTTAAATAAGCAAACCAATGAGTCAAATTCAGTCATTGCTAAAATAGACAAAATAAACTCCATGGACCTAGTAGTTATTTTCACTGAGATTAAACACATATATATTATAATAATATAAAATTTAAATTTAGTGCGGTTGAAATATGATATTCTATCTGAATTTAACAAATAATTTTATAAAAAAAAATTACGATTTTTCTTTTAAATTTTAAAATTTTAGTGGATTTTGCTGATTGTAAAATACTCTATTTTTATAAATTTTTGACATTGCAGTATAATTTTTAATCAAATATTATTAAAATTGTAGTATTTTCGTGTAAATGCGAGTATAAATTAAAATTTTATTTTTGTTTAAATATTGTATTATTTTGTATAAATTTAGTTGTGAGCATAATGAAAATCTTCATGATCAATCCTCTTCCCGATCCCTTAGGAAAAGGGGAAAAACATGAAGAATGATGAAGATCTACATGTAAAGCTGATAACAAAATAATTGCTAGTCATCATGTGCATCTTCCATTACAAAATTGGAGGAAGATGAGAAAAAACAAATTATGACATTCTTTATTTCATTTTTCTAATGGTTTCAAAAAAAAAAAAAAAAAAAAAAAGCATGCTAAAACATTCCTTATTGCAAAAGAATGAAGTTTTGCACATAATTAAAAAATTAATCAAAATGTTTGCTTTCTTATAAATCATTTAAGATTAAATTTTGCAAGTCAATTACATTTAAACACATAGTTTCAAACTTTTTTAGATGAAGCAAATTTTTTTTTTAAATGCTACATTTGTTTTTCTTTTTATATGTGGATTCTCTGCCTTTCGAAATTTAAAAGAAAACGGCATCAACGGTCCAATGCTTTTTCAATTGAATCATTACTAAAACAATCACTCCATCAGAAAAAGCCAATATTTTATTTTATCAAAGATCATAATTATCACTTCAATATTATTTTATCAAACCTAAAAATTGAACAATGAGTTAATTTGACCATCATTGCTTACAATTTAATTGAATCTTGACAATATTTATATTACTAATTTTAGGGTGGAAATGACTTGTCATTAGATCTACGAATTGCTCTATAAGTATACAATAGCATGAATAAATTTTGCGCATCACATTAACATTTAAATTAGGCACAAAATAAAGTAACATACATCTATAGTTTATTGTTATGTTGAGCATTATTATTTCAATATGTCTCCAATATATACATTTAATTCATAAAAATACGACATATATACTTTATATTACAAATCAACAATCAAATACAATATATTTCATTTAAAATATATAAAAAAAATTTGAGAGGGTAAATTTTTTTTTTTTTTTTTTATGGGGAAATATTTTCTTTTACTTAGAGGTAAGGTATCAATATCAATATCATAATCATTAAAGCGACCGATGACCCTACAAATTTTTGACTAAAAACGTTACCAAAGCATAACATGTAGAGTTCAATGCACAATTAATAGAATCAAATATGATTGTTAATTAGCATTTATCAACCCAATTTTTCTGTTGACAAAAACCATACAAAAATATATCAATGGTCCAAAAATATCACATCAACAAGGAAAAAAATTGTGTTGATAAATGTAAATTTAGGAAAAAAAAAACAACAACAAATCGAGAGAATTTAATTTTTTTTTAAAAAAAAGTGAAAATTAATAATAGAAAAAACAAATTTCCACGTATTTTTACAGTTTATAGATAATAAGAAAACAAGGTAAAACGGCACGAGGATCAAACACCAGCAACTCGCCATTTTCCCCACTCACTGAGTCAAACCCAACTCGTCCATCCATCAACGAATCAAACTCTATTTGCTTCGAAACCCGACCCGCTACAACCCGGCAAACCAGCATCGCCCTCCTTCCACTACCTCCGCCAGCACTCTCATGAGCACCACCACTACCGGAAAACGTACAAACAGCTGCCCCTTTTCCTCCAGGGAAAACCCACGAGCCGCCGCGGGTGTCATGAACACCACCAGTGGGACCCAAACAATAGAACCGCATCATCTCATTCCCATCCGCAACACACCGCGCATTCTCCTCCCAAGTAGTTCCACCGGACAATCCGGCCCGGGTTTTAACCATTTCCCTATACTCTTCAAACCGGGTCACCGTTCTCGACCCGTTATGAACTTTAAAAATCATCTCGATCCGACCCGGAAAAGACTTGTTGCTCCAGCTGGTATGAAAGATTATTTCAACCACATTACGCGAAGGATGGCCTTCGGAGACTTCAGTGAGGGCGGGGAAAAGTGGGTCCGGGTTGCGAGTGGAGCAAGAACGAGAGGTGGGAGCTGAGAGCGGTTCGGGTTCGGGTTTGGGTTTAGGTTTGGGTTTGGGTTGATTTGAGGATGGTTTTTGGTGGTTATGGCATTGATGGTGTTTGAGCTTTGTGGGTTTTTGATTTCTTGAGGCTGTTGCAGTGGCTGTTTCGATGACGTCTTTGATGCTCTGAGAACTCTTTTTGCAACTGGCGCTTGAGATGAGATGTTTTGGATTTGGAGTAATGACATCGTCAATGGCTATTGATTTGCACTGCAGTGATTTCATCCATCCGCTAGCCATTACAAGAGAAAATAAATCTGTGGTTTTGTATTATTTGTTCTTGATTTTGCTGCAAGCTTTCTTGAGCATTTCTTGATTGTTTTTGGAGTGTTTTTGTGTGTGTGTTTGGGTTTTATGTAATGGTTTTTGGGAGGAAAGGAAATAGAATGGAATGGCAGAGAGATGGCGCCATAATAAATGAAGGGAAGGGTCTGTGTTTGGGACTTTGATACTGTTATGGAGAAAAAAATTTGTTAGTTTTTTGTATTGACCATTTTGCCACTTGTGCTGTGCGTATGTAGTGTAATGATAAGGTGGATCCATCTATTCCTGCAAACATAGATTGTGTCTGCTTTGCTACTTGCTACATTTCAAATAAAAATCAAAATAAAACTTCTAAAGTTATATAATAATATTATTATTTTGCATATAATGTAGAGAATAGAGATACATAATTTCTTTTTTAATTTTGAATAATTTTTTACCACCCTTTTCCATGTTGCTTTCGTTTTCATTTTCAATTTCTCTTTAGGAATAAGGTTGAATTACCCTAAAATTTGTACACATAATGTTAAAATATTTTAAAATTTTATGTATTAATATACAAATTAATAATATAATAAATGAAATAAATTTTAATATATTAAAAAATTATTAGAAGTTATTGGTGACTAAGTAAATTTGTCTAATAATATAATATACCATAAATAAATTAAAGGTTTAAATATAATTTTAACAAATAA
>CATIWO010524133.1:0-12401 GCA_949673435.1 Macaranga tanarius | reverse complement strand
ATATAATATATTATAGTAATAACATAATAGATAGTGCGTGGTTAATTTGTATTAATAGAAAATTAGAACTATATTATTTAATATTGAAATTTAGTACTATGGTGATTAATAAAATTATTCATATAATACCAAAAATTAATACTTTTTTTAATAATGTTTACAAATTAGCGACGGATTTTCAAATCCGTCGCTAATTAGCGACGGATTCAACATCCGTTGCTAATTTTAGCGACGGATGCTGAATCCGTCGCTAATTTTAGCGACGGATTTTAATTAGTGACGGATTTACATCCGTCGCTAAAATCCGTCGGTAATCAGTATCCGTCGGGAATTAGCGACGGAAAACTAGCCGTCGCTAATTTCCGTCGATAAATTGTTGCATTCTAGTAGTGAGATAAAGTATATTTTTTAAAAAAAAAATTATAAAAAATTAAATTTGGTTGTGTCAAATTGAAGATATTTTTAAATATTACAAAACATTAATTTTTTAAAAAAAATTTACTTCATAAAATATAAAAAATAATAAAAATAAATATTATTTAAAAAGTTTTTTTCTCTCAGAATATTATAATTATTTGGAAAGAAGTATTAATGTAGAGATTTGTATTAATCATTAATGATTTTTTTTTTAATGTTTATAAGGTGTGTAAAAAGCTATAATATAAATGGCTTTTTTCTCTAAATATATTTTGCCAACAATTTATTTTCTTCTTAATTATATAAATTATATAAATTAATTTAAATAATATTTAATATTTTTAGCCAAAATATTTTTGCTAAATTAAAACCGTTTAGCATTACAAATATTTTAATTACTATTTGTAATTGTTGTCTGTGATTTGAGAATATCGAGTTATGAATGATCTCCTATCATATCAAATATTCTTTGATGAGTTACAAGAGAAAACGACAAAGTAAAACAATCTATTAATTTCCCTTTTTCTAAAACAAACGACAAGCCGCCAGCCATTCTGTCACTAGTTCATGCCATGGCAACTCGTCCTCTTATAACAACGGTATCATTCCTCGGCCATATCCTGACCCTTCACTTCTACATAATCCAATGGCTGTCAAATCTCCATATTTTTTGGCCCCATATCATAAGCTTCCAAATTCCCGCATCTATAAGTAATGAAAACAAAGAATCTATGCATAGATAAGAATTGCAAAAGAAACCCAATAATCCTGCAATTTATAAGCATTAAACTCTCAATTTTTTCTCTTCATTACAGTTCAAACGTCATGGTTTCCAGTTTAAGATGATTCTTCTTTGTTTCACCTCTGAGGGCCATTTTTAGTTCAAGAAAACCAATTCTTGAGCCTGAAATGAAATGGAAGGCAAAAGGGTGGAGGTCACAAAAGGTAGCAAAGATAGTGAACAAGAAGGCAATGGAAAATCCAAAGGTTGGGGATGGTTGTTGATGGTGCTGTTGACAGGAGCTATGGTTGTAATAGCAGCCGGACTTACTATTTTAAGAAGCTTTGATCACTTCAAGAAAACTTCAGGTTACCATCCAGCCACTGTCAAGAAATATGCCGATGCTCTTGAAGTTGCCTTGCAGTTCTTTGATGTACAAAAGTGTAAGTAACTAGACCATGTTTAATAAATTTGGTATATATATGCGATCTTAGTTTGAATATTTTTATAGGAGTGGAGATTTCGATGTAAAGGGTATCCATTTTTTTGTGGTTGCAGCTGGTAAGTTGGTGAATAATAAAATTTCTTGGAGGGGGGATTCAGGATTGCAAGATGGGAGACAGCAGGGATTGGACTTATCTAAAGGAATGTATGATGCTGGAGATCTCATGAAGTTTGGTTTTCCTATGGCTTTTACTGCAACAATGCTGTCTTGGGTTATTCTTGAATATGGAGAACATATGAATGCAGTTAAGCAATTGGGTTATGCTCAAGATTCACTTAAATGGATCACTGATTACCTCATCAATGCCCATCCTTCTCCAGATGTGCTCTACATTCAGGTTGAGAAAACTTTCTCAATTCGGATTGTGCTTGAATTGATTTTGGAATTTATATAGTTTTTCTTACTTCGAATTGCTTTTTCTTGAAGGTGGGTGATCCTGATGTGGATCATAATTGTTGGCAAAGGCCTGAAACAATGACAGAGGAAAGGCCGGTTACACAAGTGAATGCGTCATTTCCAGGGTCAGATGTTGCAGCAGAAACTGCAGCTGCAATGGCATCAGCATCTCTTGTATTCAAGAAGATTAACTCCTCTTATTCAAATTTGCTTCTAATGCATGCTCAACAGCTCTTTAATTTTGCTGATACGTATAGAGGTTCATATAGTATCAGCATTCCCCAGGTACAGGAATTCTACAATTCCACAGGATATGGAGATGAGCTCTTGTGGGCAGCTGCCTGGCTTTATCAGGCAACTGGAGATAAGTCATACCTTAGTTATGCAACTGAAATGAATGGAGAAGAATACGCTAACTGGGGCAATCCAACTTGGCTTAGTTGGGATGACAAGCATGCAGGAGCTCAGGTATATATACATTGTTCTTCAATTGACAATGCGAAAGATTGCTTACAATGTGAAAAATGATGATGTTAAGTATGTTCTGAAACAAACTGAAGCTAATACTTTTGGGTTTTTCTTGGCAGGTTCTGCTATCCAGGATAAATATGTTTGGCCCAAAAGGGATGTCACTAGAGGAGAATCTTGAACTCCAGATGTACAGGGAAACAGCTGAAGCCTTCATGTGTGAACTTCTTCCAGATTCACCAACAGCCACATCTAGCAGAACAGAAAGTAATATTCAATTTTTCATTCATTAAGGGACGAAAAATTGGCTTGCAGTTTGGTTATGCATGCTGGAACCACTTAATCCAAAGTAAATTGACACTCTTCTGTTAATGCAGGCGGCTTGATATGGGTTTTAAAATGGAATCCTCTGCAATATAGTGTCGCTTGCGCATTCTTAGCTGTTTTGTATAGTGATTACATGGTTGCTGCCCACATTCCAATTCTATATTGTAGTGGAAAATTCTTCAGTCCAGATGATCTTCGCAACTTTGCCGTTTCACAGGTATTGGAATTTTCCATTTATCTATGATTCTTTGAAGGATTACTGAGCTGATTTTGAATGCATTTCAGGCAGATTATGTGATGGGAAAGAATCCATTGGAGATGAGTTTTCTTGTTGGGTATGGAATGGACTACCCTCAATATGTACACCACAGGGGATCATCGATTCCGGTGGATGCCAATCCTGGCTGTAGAGATGGATTTGTGTGGTTTGACTCAGAAAATCCTAATCCAAATGTAGCAGTTGGAGCTTTAGTTGGTGGTCCTTTCTTTAATGAAACCTATATCGACTCTCGAGACAACATTGTTCAAGCTGAACCAAGTACTCATAACAGTGCACTCATTGTTGGTCTACTCTCAGCCTTAGTCTCTAATTCTTTAGTGGTTGAGTCCTTCGCATAGTAGCACAAATCGTTTTGTAGCACCCTATAGTACCATAGCTTGTTGAAGTACTTAATATAGGACAGGATGTCAGGGGTTTTCTTCTTCTTGTTCTTCTTCTTCTTCCAGTGTACAAAAAAGAATATGTATATATTTCTTAGCTTTGTGAGACTTTTACAGGGTTGATAGTTCTTGTATAGTTTGTTCACTAGTCGTTGGTTAGACCTCTTGACTTCTTAGGTAATTCGATCTTGGATTTCCTTATTTAAAGTAGAATTCGAGTATTGTGTATAGAAAAAATAGATAGTATGATGGAAATCACCCAACTCAACCTGCATTAGTAGGACTCTTTGTAACTATCAAATAGTGGAGATAATTAAAAAAAAATCACTAGACTTGTATTCTTTCCTACCTATGTTACAGGAATGTACGTTTCACCTTGACTAGTAATATATTACTGAAAGTCTACAATCAATGTTTTGCCTACATTAAATTTATAAGATTGACTCAATGTAAGATTATTTCATAAGAACATTTTCACATAGAATATTGATAGTCCTAGAATGAACATATAGGCCCAAACCCATAAGATTGAGCCCAATAGAGGACTTTATGTCCATATAGGATTATTATATGATAAGATTAACGTCATTTAATCAATAAAGGACAAGAACTCTCAATATATCAATTAGATTGAGATTATGTATGTCTTTTTTATGCCTATATAAAGGCTCATATTTCTCTTAATTGATCTATCTTGAATATTTCTCTCTAACTTAAGCATCGGAGAGCCTATGGATCAAAAATTGAGGTTCATCTTAGTTTTCTTTGTAATTATAGGTACAAGGGAGAAGTTTACATTACATAGTATTTAATGCTAATTTAACTAAACTTGCCTCCCAATAAATAATTGTAGTAAAAAGAAGTTTGATGAGTCAAAGGTAGATGATTGATAAAGAAAATACTTTTTTTTTCGAGTGTAGTAGTTAAGTTATTAGTATTATGTAACTATATATAAGGGAAAAAAATTCACCTCAAAAGAGAAGAGGAAAATAAATTGAGGCCCCTTTAGTATGCCCTTTAGTCTGAATTTCTTAATTGCATCCCAGTTTTGTACCTGCATTTAATTTGAACGATAGATTTCGGGAAATATCTAACTTGTAAATGGTTTATTTGGTTTTTTGTAAATTTCTAGCTTGTAATGATTTATTTGGTTTTGCGTATGAGTTAAGAGCTTCCTTCTAGTGGGTGCTATACTAAATTGTATATCTGGAACAAGAATTTAGGACTTGGAATCCAGCCTTCGATTCCCTTATTTTGAGTGTTTGGTTGTAAGAATATGGGAATTTTACTTAAAAGAAACTAGGAATGAGAATATTTCACTTGATACCCATATTTTAGTTAAGGGAATGGCCTCTTCCATTAGTTCTTTGCTTTTTATTGATATATGATATTTGCAATTCATTTGGTCCATTTAACTTGGGATAATTTACTTTTGGTGTCATGTATGTACATCTTGCAAAATCAATTGATATTTGCGTTGCATTCTTGCAAAATCAATTGTTCCTATGATTTCAGACTTTTTAAAACATGAGAATTGACTAAATATAAATTCAAATCAATTCTTTCACTTTCTATTTCTTTTTAGAGTTAGACTTTCAAAACACACTATATGTCGTTGACTTAAGAAAATTCATTCAATTTAACCACGGCTTTGTTTTCATTAGTGGTTTCCCTACTTTCTTATTAATATTGCTGGGATTGCATATCTGATCTATTCATTTTTTTTTAATTTGCTGGAACAACATCTATGCTGACCTACTTTCGTCATTTTCTTTTTTAATTTGGTGGAACTACATCTGTGTTGACCTACTTTCGTCATTTGTTCCAATTTCCAACATGGGTTACAAAGAAGAAGGACCTAAATTGGATTGGAAGAACTTGTGATTAAAAATATTCAAATAAATTATTTATTTATTAAGCTAGTTATTTACCTTTCTTAGTTATGATTAATTTCCAAAATTAATATTATTTCATAAGTTTACTTAACTATTATTTATTACTTACACTATTAACTAAACTAGAATTTATTAATAGCTATTCAAATAATTTTGTAATTTTTTTGAAATGTTTTTTTTAATGTTTACGTACAGCTAGCATTCCAATTATGATGAACATTCCCAAATTTATATATATTATTTTATTATTTTATTTTATGATTAAACTAAGGTTAATTGAGAACTTAATAAAAATAATTGATCAAATAATTTAGTTATGACCCAAATGTAAAAATAGCTCATTCACGCATTCCAAAACTAATATTATTTTAAACAAAATTAATAAATAATGATCCATACAATAATTAATAAAAAATAGTACCATTAAAAATACTTAAATTGTATAGTTAAAAATATTCAAATAAATTAGCAATCTTTTTGAGATATTATTTTAAATTCTTATAATAAAATATTTGTGTGTATATGTACTAAAATATCACAAATTTCCTTTGCATTTTAAAGTAATATTTTTTAACTATTTTCAAATAAATAATTATGAAATAATTATTGATTCAAAAAAAATTAAATTTAGATAATGATCCATAAAATAATTAATAAAAAAATATTTAGTAATAGTTTAGTAATTTTTTTTTTCAACGTTTGCAATTTAGCTTCGGTGCGCATTACAAAACAAATATTGTTGTAAACAAAATTAATAAATAATGGTCCATAGAATAATTGATAAAAAATATTGCCGTGAAAAATACCTAAAATGTGGTTTTAAAAATATTCAAATAATGATGAACTCCATTGGTATGTCAAAAGAAGCAGACTTTGAGTATTTCACCCAATAGTCAAATTATCCTAAAGGCTGGCTCAAAAGTCCTATTTTTTCTTTAGGTTGTTTGGTAAGTTTAGCATCAACAAAAGAATTCATCACTTCTTCTTTAGTCAGTCCAGAATTAATCATCAGGACAAGTGGATTTAGTGGTGGTACATTTTGATAGTTCAAAAGGGGTTGTTTTAGGTGTTTGATTTTTTGGCTTCAGAATTTATAATTGTTTCAAAGTCAATGAGGTCTTGAATGGCACATTTGAGCCAAATGCATTGATCAGTGTCATGGCCTATGTATTGATGGTATTTGCAATATAGGTTAGGATCATAATTGGGATGAGGAGTTTTTAGAGGTAGAAGTTAAATTAGATTCTTCTCAAGTAACTTGTCAAGGATTTCAAAAAGAGGTTTACTAAAGTTTGAGAACCATTTGGACTGTTTGATGGCTTTAACTTTAACTGCATTAGTGGATTTATGATTATCTTTGCCTCCTGACTTAGCTCCATAGTATTTCTTTTCCACACTTCCATAATGCTTTTTTTCCACACTTAAGTCAACCTCTTTCTACACACTAAATTGATACAACTCTTCAGAGTTCCTAATTCCCAGATATTTTAACTTCTTAAATAAAGCAAGGCTATATCCACTGATTAATATGAAAAGTTGATCTAACTCTTTTGGCCTATGCTTCATTTGAGTTAACTTTTCCCTCCAACATATCAAATTATCAATAAAAGATTCATTCAGCTTCTACTTTGTATTATAAAGATCTTTAAAGGTCACTTCAATTTGTGAATTCAAGCTATATTATTTGATAAAAATAGCACTCAATTCCTTCTAGAATGACTGAATATGAGCATTCACTGTGTAATACTAACGAGCTGTAGCACCTTCTAAGGACAGAGGGAAGTGCTTCATAATCTAGGTCATTATTAGGTTAGTGGGCTTCATGTAAGTGATGTAGTCTATGAAATAAAACTTGGGATTCTCAGTTCTATTGAACTTCTTCATGTCATAAAATTTGAACTTGTTGGGTAGAGGCTCATTTTCTTTAAAGTTCAAGTCCCCAAAATCATAACTTAATTTCATTCCTTTCTCTTTTATAGTGACCTGCCTCTAAGCTACCTTATTGGTTAAATTTTTAGCCCAATCAAGTTCTGGAGCACTATTATCCATATTGGGTTTTAGCTTGGACTTTTCTTCCACCACCAATTCAGGTAAGTCATCATCATCTCCACCTCTATAAATCTTATTGGTGGCAGACATCGTAGATTCCAAGTTCTTTCTCAACTTAACTGCCATCTTTTTTTATAGCTTCTCCTACCATTTCTTCCATAACTCCTTCAGTTTCAGCAATCCCCTTTTATTTAAGAGTGTTAAGGTTAAATTCGACTATCTTTGTAGTTTCAATTAGTGTGCTTCAGGTTAACCATCCTCCTTTAGGTTGAGACCAAATAGAAGATGATGATGTTGATGAATCTATGGCTACAAAACAAGGTGTTAGTATAATGCATGAATGTCAGGTATGCATGGTATACAAGACATTTATAAGTATATAAAAGTAGTAAGAATTGTAATAAGTAGTTTTTCAACTTTATTCCTCCCACACGCGTGTTCAATGGCAAGTCTCTTTTCCTATAATTTTTTGTCTGGGCCTTAATTATCAACAGGGGATAGCAAACCCAATAAAAATGTTATCTTCCAAAGCAATAAAATAAACAAGTAGCATTTTTTATTGATAAAATTAATGGGCCATAAAAAAGAGTTTAGGTCTAATCTCACATGGTTTATTAATTCATCATTATGGGTTTCGCCTTTATAAATAAAAGGACTATATGATATAAAACTCATCCAAGTTGGGTAAATCCTAAGAGAAGTTATTAAGGCCACTACAAAGGCTGAGTTTTAGGTAATGTCTTGAGTGTCCAAATGACATACTGAAGTGTGCTCCACCATAAGTGACAATAGTTATACACACTACCACCAGGTTCATATAGAAATAAGGCAACAATGCACTAACTATTGTTGGGCTATTAAGACAGAGTGTGCATTGTGTGAATATGTAGTGATGCAAAGGAATTTACTAGCAAACAAACACCCATAATAAGTAGAACACCGAAATCAGTATCTTTATCCCTAGCGGACTCGCTAATATAGGTAGCAGGATTTAACGCGTGCCTAAGTATTCATTAATCATGACATTATGCAGGCTTTACAACCCATTTGGGAGTAAAAAACTAGCCATAAAGGCTAGAATCAGAGGAGTCGCCACCTGGGTAATAAGTAGAAAACTGAATATCATGACAACTAGATTCCATAAAGGTTCAGCAACTGCCTTCAAAGACTGAGTTCAGATAGTGAACCTATATATGTGTTTTACCCATTATACATGTTTATTTTTTAATTAATTTCTTATTAAACGCAAAAAAAAATTAAACAATCAAACAAATTTTTAAGCATGTTGACAATTTTACATATATGTCATTTTAATAATCACCAAGTTTACACATGCCACAATATTATTAAGTTTAAGATCATTATATTATGCATATATCATGGTATATTTACGTCACATGCACATAATAAAATATACAAAAGAAGGGAGGTGAGGAGAAAAGAGAGTACAACCCATGAATAAAAAACCCTAATCTAACCTATACTAAAGAAATGGAGGGAGGGGAAATATATTTAAGTTACAACCCTTTTAAAACCAAATAAGAAAAATCCTAAATCCTAACATAAGCCCATATTAATGGGCCTCTTTGTCATATGAGCTCAAATAGTACAATCCAACTTTAAGCCTTTTTTACACTACAAAATAAAAGGTTGGATCTACAACCAATAAGAAAAATAACAAAGAATAAATATAAAATCACTGAAAACATATTAAACCCTAAATCATGCAATCTAATCTAACCAAATTTTAAATCATGCCACTTCAAATAAAAAACAAATTCATAAGTTAATTACATAATATAAATTAAAGCATGATCATGTATTTATTTTTCACATAAGTTAATAGAATTAAAATCAAAATCTATTTTCATGCATACACTGAAATAAAGAAATCACATATTAAAATTATTTACAAATATTTTTTAAATAATTATAGAGATGGCTGTCTGTCCACACATACGATCGGGCGATCACTTCTGTACCATAATAAAACATAAAAATAATACTAAAACAAAATTCCTTTTTAATAGAAATGCTAAAAAAATAATTTAGATCATGATAAAACATCTTTTAATATGTCACTTTTAAAACAAAATAGAGAAAGAGATTCAGAAGTAAATACAAATAAAAAAACAAACAAGAAAAAAAAATTAAAATCACATTTAAGAATGAGAAATGAGATGAATAGAAAGAGAATATTGAAAAGAAGATTTAAGAGAGTAGAAAATGTACAAAAATAAAAGAGAAAACAAAAGGACGTAGAACCTAATTGTAGAACCCTCAGGGCCCTTTATATGGTTAGGAATGATACTTCAATAGCATAATGGTAGAATATAACTCCAACATAAATTTCTTAGATCTACCTTTATTGAGTGAAGATTAAAAAGAGAGTCTCATAATTACCAACTAAATTTAGCCAATTTTTTTTAAATTAAGTCTCTAGCAACCTAAAAAATAAAAGATTATTTTAAACTTTTTTCTCTCAAAAATCTCTCTGCCAAAAGTAACTTCTAAATTCTCCTGTAACAGCTCTATTTATAGGTATAAATGGATAAATCAAAATAATTATTAATTTAATTTAAATTTAATTTTTTTAATTATCTCTTTATCTTATCTATAATAGAGTTTTATCTTATTCAAGATAAATTGTTATCCTATCTTTTAATATAAAATTCTATCTTATCCATAATGTGATTAACTTAATCTCTATAAGTGATAAGATATGACTTATCTTTATTCCCTAACTAGACTTTTTATTTGGGCCAGACTAGGCCTGCATATATTGGGCTTTTTTTATTAGGGCTAAAAGACTTAATTCACATGTCTTGAACTTAAACTTAGGTTAATATGGACTTTAGTCCAAACTTCTACCATATTGTTATTATTAATGCATTTTCGTAATTTGATGATCATCATTGAATTTTAAATGTGATCTTCAACAGTTTAAAATTTGGGTGCTGACAATTAGTTTATCCAAGACTGTAGAGGGAGAAACATAAAACTCCAAAATGGGTTTAGATCTATACACTCCACAAAAATAAAGCAAGAAATACTCATGCAATTGAGCATAGGTTTTACATAGGGATGAATGTCAGTTCGATTAAAACCAATTTAACTAAATCAAAACAAAGAATTCGTTGAATCAGTTTGGTTAAAGTTTTACAAAATCAAAATAAATTTGGTTCAATTCAATTTTGATAAATAAATTTTTGGTTTAACTCAATAAAACTGCTCTTAGAAGAATCAATAAAAATTCAGATTTTTTTAAAAAAAATAAAATTGATAAATTGATTAACTGAATGAAATCAAATTAGTTTAATTTAACTCAATTTAAGTAAAACTTTATAATTCAATTTGATTTCGTTAATGAATTTTAATATTTTAATAATGTTGTTAAGATAGATTCAGTTCAATTTTTAATGAACCAACTAATGTTCACCACTAGTTTATATACTATATGTAGTGCTGTAAATGACTCAAGCCGCTCGTGAGCTAATCGGAGCTCGTCTCGATAAAAGCTCGTTCAAGTTCGTATATTGAATGTCATTTAGTAAACAAGTCAAGTTCAAACTATGCAAATCTCAGCTCACGAACAAGATTGAATAAGACCTCGTGAACCGGCTCATTATTTTAATATATTAATAATTTAATTTTAGATATATAATATATAATTTTTTATTCATTTAAATATTTAAAAATATATTTTCATAAAAAATTAAAATTTTATAGTAACTTATTTCGTAAATACTTTATTTTTAATTTTTAATAAATAATTTTAATCTATACTTTGTATTTTTTGAAATTTCTTTTACCTCATTTAGGCTTATTTAAGCTCGTAAACAACTCATGAACACTAAATGACATAATGAGCTTAGCTCGTTTATAAACGAACCAAGCTCAAGCTTACCAAAACTCGGCTCATTTAGATCCCCTAACTATATGCCCATACTTGTTCATATAGTTATGCTAGCCTTCGAACTATTAATTATTTCTTTCTTTATGAATCACCTATAAATGCGATGGGTTAAGCTTGCTTTTTTTAAAAAAGGGATTTTCACAAAAATAAACAAAAAATGGAGAAAAATCAAAAATACAGTTGACTTTTTTCTTTTAAAACTAACTTTTCTGTAAAAAAAAATTCAAAAATACGATGTTTGCGCAAAAGCAGTATTCTCCAATATACAACAGAAGGCAAATACAAATTTCAAAGTAAGAATTCAAATGTAAAACAACTACCAGTTATCTACCTTATCCACACCACTACTAGCAAATCTTAATATCAAATAATCTTTAATATCTCTGAAGAAACCAAATAAAATACAATCTCTAACACTTATATTTCATTTTTAAAAGAAATAAAATAATTAAAAATAATCATAAAAAAACAACTCAAAATAAGCAAAAAATATGGACAAACAACCTGAAAGAAAACTTTCAGTAACTAAAAAAATAATACATAACGTCAAAACAACCTCAAAATAATTATTCAATAACCATAAAACAACAAGAAAACAACCAATTCAAATAGCTTTATTTTACAAAGTATAAAACAAAGGGAAAAGTACGAAAAAATACCTTGTGGTTTCACTCTTTTTGCGATCTGTGCCTAAGGAATTTTTCTTGGCAATCGAGTGACATGTGATTTTCGCCGTTAACATATAAGTGACAAAGTCACTAACGACATTAAATGTGAGGAATTTTCTTGGCGTTTGAGTGACATGTGGTTTCTGCCTTTAACATATAAGTGACAATGTCCTCACATTTAGGTGTTGTTGATTAAAAATATTTGAGAAAAAATTAAATATTATATTATTTTAATTATTTTTTCAAAAAAAATTGTATTTTAAAATGTCACAAAAATAAAGAGCTGATTAGAAATAAATTTAAATTTTCAAATATAATTTTATAAAATGTCACAATACTTAATTTTAGAGATATTTCTTAAAAATATTATATAAAATGT
>CATIWO010524111.1:0-13270 GCA_949673435.1 Macaranga tanarius | reverse complement strand
ATCCCCACCACCAACTTGGCCAGTTGCCCTATGAAAAAACATAAACATCAAATTTCTCTCCTCTCTGTGTCATTAAAAAGCCACAAGGAAAAGCAACATCCCTACCCTATCCACAATAACTTAACAGAAGGAAGGCCATGGAGTTCTCTATGTATCAGCAACAGACTTTCCCTTGGCATTATATTCTTGCTTATCCTTCCCACTTCTCTTACTCTACCACCCCAGAAAACTATGTTCACTGGGCCCAAACTCCTGAATCCCATATTTACTCAGCTGACCTTCCTGGTACTTGCAGAATCTTTTCTTTAACATTTTCTTGCATTTTGCTAGTATTGATGCAAGTTTCTTTCTTTCTTGGTTAATGACTTAATTTTGTTGTTGTTGTTGCAGGTGTAAGGAAAGAGGAGATAAAGGTTGAGGTTGAGGATTCAATATACCTCATAATTAGAACAGAGGCCATTGACGAATCAACTAGACCTGTCAAGAACTTCATGAGGAAATTCAGGCTTCCAGGTTCGGTTGATGTTGATGGGATATCAGCTGGATATGAAGATGGTGTGTTGACAATTACCGTACCAAGATCTTATAGAAGAAGGGGACTCCTTATTGACCTATCAGCTATGCCTGAGATGCTGGAAGTTACTGCTAGAGCTGCTTGAATTCAAATATTAACATGATATGATTAGTTAGAGTTAACTAAGATTTGGATTTTGATTATTTGTTTGCATGGCTAGGCTATGTAGGCCATGCTATATTCTTATTTGATCATCGTTATTGGTGCAATTCATGAAACAAAAGATCTATCTATATATATATATATATTGGATGAAAGTTTCAGATGCTACTTGCTCTGCTTTTCTCCCTTCAATGACTATTTAGATTTCTTCAAGATGATCTATGGTATAATCTGTCTTGCAGATGTGCATTTAGAGCTGCAGGCTGCCATTACTATTAAGAGTTCTTTGTCTTGTGGTCTTTTTTTTTTTTTTTTACCTACATGAATTACATTCACTGGATGTTAGATTATATGTTAGTAAGGGGTCCGGGAAATAGGGTGGAATGGGGTGGAATGGGGTTTGAACCCTCACCAAAGAAAATGGTACCTAATCAATCAAAGAAATGGGCAAAATGACAGTAAAAAAAAAAAAAAAAAATCTGAGACTTCGATAAAATTAAAAATGTACCCTTTTGTCGATTACCCAAAAAGGCTTTTTTTTTTTTTTTTTTTTTAGCAGACCAAAAGGCTTTTGTGTGTGGATAGATATTTTCGAAGGTGGAATCTGAATCTCAGTTTTCAAAGATATTTCACATGCACCGCAGCCATTCAGGATAAGCCCATAGTCAGCAACAACCGGTCTTAATAATAGCTAGCAGAACTGATTTTTGTTAAAAGCATTACTTTAATAGCAAGCTGGCAAGAAAAAATATTGGAATTTGTCTGGAAACTTGATAATTAATGGAGTCATGTCCTGCCATAATCTTATTGTTGGAGAGCACACATCAAAAAAGCAACTCTCAATCTCATAGTAGAAATGGGATATTTCTTTAGTAAATTGGAGCCAGCAATGAATATGCTGTCTGTATACCAACAAACCCATATCAACAATCTAAAACCACACTGTACTTCAAATCCTTCAAGCGATACCCTATATGAACAACGATCACTATTTTTTCTTTTGTGAAGAGGGTTTACACAGATCATACACACTAAACAAAACAAGAATCTAATGTAACAACTAGAATCAGTTAATTGTCATCAATTTGAGGAGTCCAACAGCCTCTCTCATTCTTCTTTCTGCTTTTTCTCGTGCTGCCACACCCTGCGTATTCCTGCATAAAAATAAAACACAATGAGCTTATATACGTCGCACAAAATGTATATAAGAAAAGAGAAGAAAAGCTCCAAATGGCTTCTATGTCACCTTGATTTCCTTGTTACGTCTTCCGCAAAACTATGTAACCTCTTTAAGAGGGCAGGCAACCTGCGCAAGGACTGAGCACCTTTTTCATTTGAACAAATCTTCATTAGAATCTCTGAAGCAATAAAATAACCTTCCTCCTTGTTCCTGTAAATTAGAGGTTGTTATCCGCAAGTAAAAGGTAGTTTATTTATAGGTACATAAATGAAAACATATTTTTCGAATTCTAAACCAGATGTTTAAGAATCATAAGATGAACACCTGAGAAATTCCAGAAAGATGATTTCTATTGATCCATGGCTATCAATTAGCACTTCAGTCAAGTGTTGATAGCGGGTAAGGTTCCTGATGGTGGAAAGTGCATGCTTTAAAACTTCCTGATCAGGTATGCTTCGACTGACTGAGCGAATCAACTTAAGTAAAATGCCAATTGCCCCGGCAGCCACAAGCTCCTCACAACATTTCTGAGAATGTTGTGTAGTCATATCTGCCAAAGAAACTGACATGAGCATATGCGGTCCATAATCTCATAACAGGAATGTAATGGATCTTTTTCTTAAACCACAAGAAAGTTTCAACTATGAAATCATAACTTAATCAAATTGATAACTTTGCCAAATTATATAATAAATGAGAAATTCATACCTAAAATTGCACAAGTATGAAGAATTCCGCTGATGCTTTTCATACTCAAAAGTTCTGAAAGTGCCATTTTGAGTCTGTTAATAATCCTCATACTGTCATCCACATTTTTAGCAGACTTCTGTACTCTCAAGCGCAAATCCAGTAGCTGTCCTCTTGACTCTTTACGGACGAGGTAACCTTTCCAGTGTGACTATCAAATTTAAAAAACGTGAGATCTTAAACAAAAGAACCAACAAATTCTGATTTAAAATGAAAGAAAGTGGAAAAGAGGAAAAACCATTCACAAGATGGAGCAAAATGGCCAAAAGAAAATTAAATAAAGAATTAATGCAGCAAGTAAAACTCAAGGAGTTAAGGCCCCAATTCCATAAAAATGCAGTTTGGTAAAATAATTTTACTTGGATCATAATAGCAGATCGCCTTTCTGCGGAGACCCTTTGCCTGCTAATCCAACTTCTAACACAAGACTGTATAATAACTGCAGATTTTGTTCTTAGTTTAAGCAAAAAAACACTTCTCCACCACCTTTGCAACTTTAATATTGAGAATAGCACTATTTTCAATTCAGAACTCTGAAAGAACCCGACTGAAGTTTGGAAATTGCAATAGCCAGTAGTAACCAGATGAAAGTGAGAAGCCCCTGTAACAGCCCAAACAAGATATGTTTAAGATAACCAAATGATGAAAAAAAAACAAAAGAAGACAACTAAATCTTAAGAAAATTTTTCATAATACCTAAGAGCCTTCTTCGAGTGATCTGTCCCCTCACAAAACGTTGAATTTCAATAGCAGCACTTTTGCTGCAATGATATGCCTTCCAACAGTTTAAGCACCTAGTCGCACTTTGGATCTTTATTGCAGCTTCTGTTTGGAGCATAAAGTTCCTCCTCATCAGCCGGCCGCGGTAGCATCTCTGAACTTTTGTTATTAGTTCCTTCTTTTTCAAAAATTTCCTTCTCAACTGCCAACATCGGAAATGATGCTGGATTTTACTTGCAGCAAGATGCTGATTGTAGAGAGACCTTCTAGCAATATAATTCTTCCAAGAAAGCTGGATGTTAGTGGCTGCTTCTGTTTCAAGATTACTACATTGCACCTGGTACATGTGTCCATCCTTCATCATTTGGAGCTGACACCTAGACCTTGCTATCCAACCACGAACATATTTTTGAACAACTGTGGCAGCATTAACTAACTCAGCGGTACGTTGCACTTGGTACATGCGTGCATCCTTCATCATTTGGAGCTGACAACTAGACCTTGCTATCCAACCACGAAAATATTTTTGAATAACTGTGGCAGCATTAACTAACTCAGCAGTACGTTGCACCTGGTACATGTGTGCATCCTTCATCATTTGGAGCTGACACCTAGACCTTGCTATCCAACCACGAAAATATTTTTGAACAACTGTAGCAGCACCAACTAACTCAGCAGTGGACATATCATGCCTTCTAATGCTTCCAGCATGGAGTCTTCGCCTCATCCAAATCCTAGTTGCTTGTTGGATGAACATCACTGATCTTCTTGAGTTGACAAAGCTATGTCTGTCAACAATAAAATTGACATATCTCTTATCTCTTTCTGACTGTTTCCACCTTTCTGCAAGGTTTAACCAAATTAAAAAGAGTCCATTGAACTTGCACGAGACAAAATTCTAATGGCATAGAAATAGAGATACCATATATGGACTCCTGAACCATGTCAATACCGAAGTTGTGCGGTGAAAATTTCTGCTTCACCATTAACCAAGCACGAATAACGGTTTGCAAAAGTAGAGCTGCATTTTTCAACTTCAAAAAGCTGCAACGTGCAATGGATCTTCTGAAGTGCGACTGTATGAGAGTTGCTGCATTATCTGTAATTAGTACCAATAATAAGCAACTAAAAATGACCAAGGATATTGTGATAAACAAAGATTGTATAATCAATTCAGATGTTCCCAGCCTTTACAAGAAAGGGAAAAGAAAAACCAAATACACGATTGAACCATCAGAAGGAAAAAAAAGGAAATATAGAGTTCAGTTATAACTAGATGAAGAAAAGAAACTGTCTAATAACGCATATGATAACTGCTTTGGTCAATGCTATAACTAATTCTATAGCAAGGATGCAATTTATAAGCCATTCAGAACCTGAAAACCTAAGAAAACTCAACAATAGAAAACATAGGAAAATGATTAACAAAATAACCTTTCTGAAAGTTGATACTGGATTCATTGGTTGAGATGTACTGCAAAGTTGAAGCTGCAGACTTTGTAACAAAACTGTTGTTCCGTTCAGCCATATTTTGCCACCAAGCTTTAATGTCCTTAAATTTTCTAGCAGCATCTGCAATTTGAGGGGAAAGGAAACAAAAAAGAAGATGATGGATCAACCCATAAACCCTTATAACCATTATGTTTATTTTATTAACTAGAATTGCAGGTAACAATTGAAGAATTCATTATTTATTTTCTAGCTTTTCTGCCGTCTCATTTTCAACAAAATTGTACTCATTTGTCATAAGCCAGGCATGTTTTCCTTGTATGTATATAGCTTTCATCCAAAAGTAATGCTGAATACATACAGAATTTTCTTATTTCTATGATTAAATGATACAACAATGTTCATACTTTTCAAACAGGAAAAGCACATCATAATTCCCATCAGATCCTGATATAGCAGCTGATTTCGATCTATTGTAAAATTACAACTTTCTGTCGCCTAGTCAAATCCAGATCCAAGAAGGAAAAACTGTATGCATTCCAACCCCCAGTAGTTTTTAGAGAAAGCATTACTTATTCCCATGTAGTTAAAATGATCCTAGTAGCAATGGAGAAGAAACAAGATATCTTTACAATAAAAAATTATGCGCTAAAGGAGATTGATGTCTAAGTAAAAGAAAAAAACCTTCAGTGTAATGTCCATCTGTTTCTTCTTGGTCTAGTATAGCATTCAATCTCATACCACACTGTTCAGCGGTTGAATGCCTCCTCTTTGGACTTTGACAATTGCAACATAAGAGCTTGTGAAAATTCAGCTGATCCTAGTACACAGACAAGCAGTTCATCATATAATTTGTCAACTCTGTTTATACAGTTAAATTTGGCAGACAAATTACAACATTACCATGGTTTTCTTTTCAGTCAGCTGTGATGCAAGAAAGACCAATAGGATTATCACACCCCTTTCACTAATTGCACCACTATGTTCAAGTATGTCACTGATTTGCATAATCTGTAAACAAAAATAATTAGTTATAGTATTCCCAAAAACTATCAAAGTGGTGAATTTTGTCAGTTGATTGTCACGATCAATCAATGCCAAAATTTCATGAAGTCAAGCCATAACCTAATATCAAACACATTTTTAAGATGTCCTCCAACTATATTTTTCTTCCAGACAATAAATTTTCAAGTGTGTCCAACTGTTTAACCTTTTCTTTTATGCACTAATATGCATGAAAAGCCTTTCAATACCTTATCAGCAATCAACCAAGCTCTCTAATCCTTACCTCAGGAAAATTCCCTAACAAGGTTATTAGCTTCTGTGACAATATGAAATTATGCACTGCATCTGTATAATCTGCAGCAGACATAATTGATTCTCCTCCACTAATGTGGGTAGAGTCCTGTGAACAAAAGATACATGTGAATGGGAAAAAAAAAAAAAAGAAGAAAAGAGATTCTACTGAAATTAAAAACAAAGAAAAAAATACTGAGGTTGGAAAATAAATAGCACCTTAAGAGAAACAGAACAACAAATTTCTTTCCGGAAGTAATAGTCAAGCAAACACCATACAGCTTTTCCATCAACTAAAGAAGTAAAACCATCAACCTTGTGATCATACTTATCACAGACTGCCTGCAAACAATGCAATAGTTTGTGAAGCACATGACACCGCCACAAGAAAAGAATAGAGAGAGAAAAGAAAAAAGCAATTGACGAATCAAAGAATGATGTTCCTTCTAGCAAAACCAAGAAAGGCAATATGGAACATGAATAAGAGATCACAATAAAGGGGATAAAGAGAGGGATGGAAGAAGTGTAAAAAAGGTATATGAGCCAAAGACATCTAGTACATTTTCTAAAATAGCACTCTCTACCTGGATCCAATTCAAAAGCAACTCCAAAGGTGAGGAACTAACATCAATGCTCTTTGAGAGGTCCTGCAAAAGAGAACAAATAAATCTTAAATACCACAGAAACTCAAAAAAGGATAGAAAGAACCTACTGAAAACACAAATTGAAAGGTCAACTAAGTAATCCATACCGCATTGATTCCATGAATTTTGGAGATCTCCTCAACTAAGATTCCGCTTTTGATCAGAAGTGGCAGCTGAAAAATTGATGGCAAGACAAGTCATTAATGAAAGCATTAAGGAGCTCAAGCCCTCCTTAAAATCGAATACTGCAGATTTAGAAGTTTGGCAGTAGGGAAAAATGGGCAACATACCTGCAAGTGAACAAACATGTTCCAAAGCAAGCTAATGGTCAATTCCTTGTCTCCATTAGCAACATCGTCTTCCATAATCATCACTCCGTCGTCATCACACAATCTCACACCAGCACGTTTTAGATATTGCAGTGCAATGCCACAGTTAACCAAATTTTTCTTACGAGTATCAGATGGAACTACCATTTTCTGCCACACAATAAAGCTACCATGTTCAATTATGTTTGATTCCTCACAGATTTATTCTGTCATCCAACATATGTAAATGATAAAAGGGAAAAGAAAACACCAACCATAAGAATAGATGAGTCATTATGCAAGAGCTGAATGGCTCGACAAAGCCTCACTCCATCTTGTAGGTCAACAAATAAATCAGTCACTCTAAAGTCATACTCAACAAGAGGACACTGCCAATTTGAATTTTGCAGGTGAATCAGCCAATTACAAAAATTTCTCATGTTTGTAAGTACATAAAACCCAAAGCTTTTCAAGGTGCAAAGTCATAAATAATCTTAAAATGCACTGCATTTTATCCTAAGCACTGGCATGCACATGCAGATTGGCTCATTATGACAGGAAATGGAATACACACCTGCTGATAAGATACTTTATAACCTACAATCACTAGATGTGAAAGAAGGTTACCTTCTCCAAGCATTATCTCCGATGATAAAAAATCTAGTTTTATATCAAAGAGATAAAATGTCAACCTACAATGAATAAAGTACAGTTATAACTCAATCTACAAAACATTGAAACGAGAAATGATACTAAATTTACCATTAATCATTTGACGACTAGACTTGATGCTTGATTGCACATGGAATAAAAGAGGAGAACCCCCATCAACTCCATCAATACCATACTTTAAAGAAAGAACGCTATGAGATTTTGCTCTATCAAGTATAAGAGCCAGCAACAAAAATCTCTTCAATACTACATTACCCAAATTCTCATAGTAACCCGGCCTGTATAACCCTTCAACCATCTTATTATAAGCATAAGCTTTTGCTAATCCAGCATGAGTTAAAAACTGTTTCTCAATTACCATTTTCAAAAAGGCAATTTCTTGATCAGATTTGACATCCCCATTAGACAACAATGAATCACCACCAAAAATAATATGCAACCCAACTCGAAGCCAAACTGGATTATAACACATAAGAATGCGAATGGCCTTCTCTTTCATTCCAACATCTGTTACTAATGGGCAATGTGACTTCATTTTTAACCTTCCTTCATCAATATTCTAGGAAACAATAAATCAGCAAAATTAGTCCTCAAAAACTTACTTTGACTCTAATTTACTCAACTAGACTGTTAAAAGATAATAACTTTTTTTCGTAAGGTCAAATAATTAAAGCAAACAAGAAGACTGACCTTAACAACATGAGACATAACATCAAAAATCTCTTTACAAGTAGCCAAGCTCAAATAAATCTTCATTCTTTGCTTCAAATCATCCAAACTACACACATCTTTCAATGAATTTCTCAGCAACTCATAATTCTTCCAACTCGAAAACCTCTCAGCCCCTTTATTACTCTCCACATAATCAACGCCTCTCAGCCTCTTCGGACTCCGCCATTGCACATCCCTTTGCCTCTTCCCCAACTTCTCAGGAAAGCTTCCGTCTTTATCATCATTATTTATGATAAAATCACAGCCGCAGGATCTAGGGTTTTGGAGGAGGAAATTAAGCCAAGTAGTAAGTGACTTAGAAAGTGATTTAAGCGATTGCTCCTTTTTAATTTGGAGTTTGCGGGAGGACTGCGATTGTTCGAGCTCAAAAGCCTTTAGACGACGGGCTGTCGCGGTTTTGTGCTTCGGCCGGTGAGTACGGACGGTAGAAGGCGGATTTGGGGTTTGTTTGGAGGCGGTGAAGAATTGAGGGTAAGGAGAAGCGGAGGAGGTGAAATTAGGGAAGTGAGAAGGGCGTTTTGGGGTTTTGAAATTTGAAATGTCTTTGAGAAGCGAAGAAGATGGCGGATACGGCAACGGAGATGGCTGATCGTTGCCGTCCATTGATTTCATGGAGAAACAGAGAGATTCCGTGGCTGGTTTTTGTAAGAGATTTCGATTTCACAGAGAAATGGGAGGGAGAGAGCAGACTGAACTTTTTTCGAATTTGAAATGTGGAGAGCGCGGTGAAATAATAATGAGAAAAAGGCGACGAATAATAATGAGTAAAAGGCGATGAACGTAGGACACGTCTTTTAATTTAACTGTTTAATTTAATTCAAATCCCTTTTGTCGCAAAAAATATTAATTTAAAGGATTAACAAATAACACAAATTATAATGCGACAATTGGCTAAAAAAAATTTATATGAAAAAACATTTTTCTGTCACCCGCCGCCACAAATGTTTATAAGACAACAAGTAACAAAGTACGTCGCCAAAACATTTTGAAGAATAATTTAGAATGTACATTTAGCGACGAATGTTTAACTGTTGCATATGAATGGCGACTATCTATAATCTGTCGCAAAATGTTCTGTTCATGCTTGTTAAAAGAAAAGTTGTCCTTTAGTAATCATCTAATTAACTATCTAACCTTTTCTTTATTAATTAGTGTGGTGTTTATATAACATCTATTTTATTCCACTAAGATTGAGACAGCATTGAAGCATGAAATTTTTTTTTATTGCATTTCATTGGATGATCTTCTACAAACCAATTTTAATTATTTTTCTTCAATTCTGATTTTTATATTTTTCAGCACAGACATATAAAAAAAGTATGCATCAAATCTTTTCACATTGTTTAAAGGAGAACTTTAAAAATTATATCGGTTATTGGAGCCACCTTCTTGAATATTTCACCCATCATAGTCCAATCTCTTAGCAAACTCACCTATATATTTGTTGTCATTTCAAGGTTCTAATCATTTTTTACTCTGATCCAAATGCAAAATGACACCAGTTCTTTTCTAAGGAGAAGATAAGACACCAAAATGCTGCTAGTTATTAGCGTAGACATCACTAAGGTACAATAACAATTAGTTGACAGCCGTCTTGAGATATAACTAGGAGAATATTGTATAGGAGGACAATGTCCAAATTTTGATCATATTAAATTTTTTTAAGCAATATTCTAGTCACAAAGTTCTGTTGGAAACGAGAGTGGGAACAAAAATTCCACATTGGAAAGAAAGAAAAAAAAACAAAGAGCATGTGAGTGAGGGGGAGCCACTAACAAATTGACTGGGACCATTTTGGTAGTTGGCGGTTCGAAAAATTTTAGTTGGTACAAGGCTCAACACTCAAATATGCTTATGAAGTCGAAACATGTTTAAGTTTATGGAACTCAAGTCTGCTTATGAAGTCCAAACATGTTTAAGTTTATGGTACCCCAATTGTTAACATTGGTATCAGTGCCCGAACATATCAAAAGATCTTGGAGAGGCCCATGGATGTTTGAGAGGTCAAGAGAGTCAAATTTTAATCTTATGGCTGAGAGGCCAAATAAGCTTGGTTCAGTCCAGTCCATATTGAAGCTGAAGCTCAGTTGCATTTGAGGGGAAGTGTTGGAAATGAAAGTGGGAACAAAAATCCTACATTGAAAAGAAAGAAAAAGAATACAGCGAGGGGGAGCCACCAACAAAATGGCTAAGGTAGTTGGTAAGCCCATGATGTAGCCTATGTTTTGGAGGTCCATGAGAAAATTTGTACAAGGTCAACGCTCAAGTCCGCTTGTAAAGTTCAAGCATGTTTAAATCCATAGATATTAAAGTGATGTACATAGTAATACCTTGTGATTTTCTCATAAAAAAAATCTGGATTAAGGATTTAATTTCTATAAATAGACCTGATCATATTAGTAATATGTTACACATAGTTCGAGCAGCAAACTCTCTTTAGCTTGTTGCAATGAGCCCTGAAATCTATTTCTTCCTAATTCTTTTCATTCTTCCTCTCTACCTTCTTCTTACCAAGAAAACGTCCAAAAAGTTTCCTCCAGGTTCTTTTGGTGTACCTATCATTGGCCAGAGCCTAAGTCTCCTGCATGCCATGCGCAAAAATACAGCAGAAAAGTGGCTTCGGGAAAGAATCAGGAAATATGGTCCCATATCAAAAATGAACATTTTTGGGACTAGAACAGTGTTCCTTCATGGCCAGGCCGCAAATAAATTCATTTACACCTGCGATAGCAGCGTTCTTGCCAATCAGCAGCCAACCTCCGCCAGAAGGGTCATCGGGGAGAGGAATATAACGGAACTAAGTGGAGATGAGCACAAGCGCGTTAGAGGTGCACTTGTTTCTTTTCTTAAACCGGAAGTGTTGAAGCAGTCTGTTGGACGAATGGATGAAGAAATTAGAAAACATTTCAAGATCCATTGGCGTGGCAAGCAAAAGATTCCAGTATGTTAGCATTATTTATCAAAATTGGTTTGTCTTTATTCTGAGCATGTACATATTGACTTTGTTATTAACAACTTACAGGCAATGCCATTGATGAAGAAACTTACCTTCAATGTCATGACCTCACTCATCATTGGAATAGAGCACGGACCAAAAAGAGACTTGCTCGGACAGCTCTTCCAAGAACTTATGAAAGGAGTACTATCGGTGCCAATCAATTTTCCCTTCACAAGCTTCAACCGAAGCCTCAATGCAAGAGCCAAAATCAGAACACTGCTCCTGGATCTTATCCATGAGAAAAGGGCAGCACTTGAGCGGCAGAATGTTTCCCCACAACAAGATCTTCTCACTACCTTGCTTAGTCTCCGAAACGAGGACAATTCAGTAGCATTATCTGATGAGGAAATCGTAGATAATGCTATTGTTATTATGATTGCAGGACATGACACAACCTCCGTTCTCCTTACTTTCTTGATCAGGCTTTTAGCCAGTAACGCTTCTGTTTATGACAGAATTCTTAAAGGTAAGCTAATTAATTAATCCCCCCGTAATAAAGATTGAATACCACTCGGTGATGATCAATAATAATTTTGACTGCAGAACAAGAAGAGATTGTTAAGAGTAAGGCCTCTGGAGAGCTCCTGACATGGGATGATATTGCAAAAATGAAGTACACCTGGAAAGTAGCAATGGAGACTCTAAGGATGACTCCTCCTGTGTTGTTCTCCTTCAGGAAAGTTCTTAAAGATTTCGAGTACGAAGGGTACCTTATTCCTAAAGGATGGCAGGTACTTCTATAATAGCTTATAACATAATTTTAAGGGAAATGGTATAAATGGTTAAAGGCTTGCACTAAAAGTTCAGTTTCCAGGTGGTATGGGCAGCCTGCGTGACACACATGGATGACTGCATCTTCCCAAACGCATCTAAGTTTGATCCAACACATTTTGACAAACAGGCACCACCCTACAGTTTCATGGCATTCGGAGGAGGACCCAGAATTTGTCCTGGAAATGAATTCGCAAGAATTGAAACTCTAGTTACAATACATTATCTAGTGACCCAGTTCAAATTTAATCTCTGTTGCTCAGATGTGTCTTTCTCCAGAGATCCATTCCCAAATTTCAAGGAGGGACTACAGATACAAATAGAGCCAAAGGTCTCTTTCTGAATGTACAAGTTGAAAAGGGGCAAAATAGAATGTAATCCGTATATGGAAGGCATTTATCGGTAACAAGACTCTTTGCTTTATAAATGGAAATAAAAACACCTGTTAATTACTATAGTATCTTATTTGTAAAAGCATTAATTTATGCAGAATTATGTAGAAAGTACTGTCTGGCTTAACTCTCTTAAATTTTCAAACAGATAAAATTGTCTCCATCATGATTGGTACATTCTTAAACAAAACCTTGAAATAAGCTGGCTTATATCACAGCAAAACTGTAGTCCTATCATCCAGAAAAAAAATTCCAAATCTTGATACAAATGCACATTGACAAGATAAAATGTGTCAAGAACAAAAGAAAACAGAAGAAAGCAGCTAAGGTTTAGAAAAGTTTTAAGACAAAAATAACAATAAAATCCTAGAACTGTTTTCCTTCATGGCCAAGCAGCAAACAAGTTCATTTTCACTTGCGATGGCAGCATTCTTCCCGATACTTATTTCAATCTACTGTCACGAACTATCCTGCTTGCATTTGTCTGATAAAGAAGAAGTCATTGACACTCTTTTCTTACCTTTCAAGCAGCACCAAAGCCCCCTTCACCAAGCTTGTTAATTATCACGTGAGAAATTGTTCGTTGCAGCTTTGATCTTATTTAAACTAAAAATCAGTAATTCTATATTTGAATATTCGCTCTGATCCACATAATTGAAAAGCAATTACATCAGAACTCTAAAAT
>CATIWO010524094.1:0-11765 GCA_949673435.1 Macaranga tanarius | reverse complement strand
TTTTTCAAGTAATATTTTTTTGGATCCCAACTCGGGGCCAACGTACTAAATATATATAAAATATTAATAAGCAATATGTTTATTTTCATTAAACTAATGTGCTGTATTATATATATTTTTTCATTCCAAAAGACATCTTGTGTGGTTAGATATATGTACAAAACAAAATAAAATATGATATTAAATAATATACAATATATTTGAAACTAACAAATATATTTATAAATTTTACAAAAAAATATATATTATATGTAAGATATAGTTATTATAAATTAATAACCAATCAATTTATTAATATATTGGTTAATTAACATTTTCCTTCGATTCTAAAATTATTAATTTAGAGACTTTACTCTCTCTCTCTCCCTATATATATATTTATATTTTGAATTTACTTGTTAACAGAGTTGTGATTTTGATATATTGGAAATTTGGGCAAACAATTCAAATGTTCAATCAGCTCTTGGTGTTCTAGAGGTATGTTCAAAATGTTAAAAATTAATAAAAATTATATAAAAATAATTAATGTGTATATATATATTATTTTTTATCTAATTAGATGCATCATTTTGCTTGTACGTATATATATGTTAGGGAACAAAGTCTCCGCCATGGAAACGATATAATGAAACAGTTGACAAAATATATTACAACAAAGATGACATCAAGAATGTAGTCCCAATTCATAAACAACTCACTGAAACCAAAATCAATGGTTTAATTTTCTGGTAAGCGCTTCTCAAAATCTTCTAGCTTTTTTTTTTCTCCTAATTTTATAAGTGTGGAATATATATGGACGAAATTTACCAATAGAATTTGAAACCCTAGGATCAGATTGAGCTTCTTCTGTGCAATTTAGGTAAAAAATGAAAAAAAGAATCCTATAAATAAGAGTTCAAACCATTAAAAAAAAAAAACCATTCTAAAAAAATTAGAATTTTAATGTGTCAGGACTTATAGACCAAAGAATAGTCTTAATTTTCAATAAAAATAGTAACACTTTTTTTTTAATTATTGAATTGAATGGTTATATATATTTATTTGTTTATTTTTGCTTACAGTGGTGATCATGACATGGACATTCCATGCCTTGCGACAGAACAGTGGATAGATCAACTTGAGTTGCAGTTAGAACAAAAATGGAGAGTGTGGGCTGTTGATGTTAATGAAACTGCTGGGTATGCATCAAATACTTAACATTATCAGTATTAACAAAAATAAAAATTTATCGTAAAGTCAAGTGATTGAACAATTGTTTTGTAATTTAAGATCATAAGGGTTAAAATTCCTGCAATATTAATAAAAAAATCCGAGATTAATTAATAATCCAATTGAAATAGTTCTAATTAATATTTTTCTTTAATTTCTTTATGCAGATTTACAAGGAAGTTTACAAATGGAGATTTCAAGTTAACATTTGCCACTGTGAAGGCAAGAAAATTGTTTTTTTTTTAAAAAAAAAAAAAATCTTAAATGTCACATTGAAAATTGCCAAAGTTCATAATATTTTTTGGTTAATTGTTTGTACAGGGAGGAGGTCACTTTGTTCCACAGTTCATGCCCCATGAGTCCTTCAGGATGCTTCAAAACTGGACAAAAGGTCTTGACCTTTGAACATTTCATGGGTAGTGACAACAACTTAGAAATGTTGTCTCTTTTTATGTACTAGAATAATACCCATGTATTGTACGTGGCTATTGCCATTTTGAATATCAACATTAATAAAAATTGTTATCTAAACTATTAAATAAAAAAATAGATCTAAATAATTTTATTTTCTATAATTGTATTTCAAATAACTAGTGCTTTATTGATCAAAAGTAAAAAAAATTATTAAGAAAAAAGATGAGCAAAGATCATTGATGTTATATAATTTTATTTCCGTGTATAAAGATACACACATACAAAGTCAGATAAAATTAATGAGATCCTTTTTAATTTTTTTGTTATATTACAAACGGTTGGGTGTGCGACCAAAGTCCCACATTGGCTAGAAGTGGGGATGATCATGGGTTTATAAGTATAGACAATATCTCCATTGGTATGAGGCCTTTTGGGTAAAGCCCAAGAGCAAATCCATGAGGGTTTAGGCCCAAAGTGGACAATATCATACCAACGTGGAGATATGTGGTGTCTATGGTCCAACAGATCATCGGTGGCTGTGACAATTTAAGCTATTTATTTGCTTATTCTATGATTGATTGTTTTGCACAACTCAAAAGGCTTGAGATTTGCTATTGCAATTCCCTAGAAGAAGTAATTGTTACAGAAGGAAAAGACCTGCTATTCCCTAAACTAGACACACTGAAGCTCAAAGGTCTTCCAAATTTTGTAAGATTTTGCACAGGTAATTTAATTGAATGCCCCTCCTTGAAGGTGCTATCTATTGAGGATTGCCCTGGTCTGCAATCATTTGTCTCTAGTCCATCAGATGTGGGAACTAGCAGCAGCGGAGTCATAAAAGTGAACTCTGCTCTCTTTGATGAAAAGGTATTTTAATTTGTTTTCGTACTGTCTCGTTCCTCTATATGTTATAATAAAATTTTTAAAAATTTCAGGTTTTGTTTCCAATGGTGGAGGAGTTGAAGATTGCCGACATGCATAAATTGAAGATGATATGGCATGATGACCTCAGAGCAGATTCCTTTTGCAGATTAATGCAGCTCGAAATAGATCAAGGGGAGGATCTATTAAAGGTGTTTCCATCTAAACTGCTACTAAGATTCCAGAATCTGGAAGAACTTGTTGTGCAAAACTGTAATTCACTGGAAGAAGTGTTTGATCTCCAAGCACTGGTGAAAGTAAAAGAAAGACCTGAAAAATGGCAATTGAGAAGGTTGGATATACAATTTCTGCCAAATTTGAAGAATGTGTGGAATGGGGATCCTCATGAAATTCTCTCCTTGCATAACCTGAATAATATGCGTTTTTACTGCTGTCCAAGTTTGAAAAGTCTCTTCCCATTTTCAGTAGCTCAAAGTCTTCCTCAGCTTGAAGTGCTTGAAATGGATACTTGTGGTGTGGAAGACCTCGTTCCAAAGGAAGAGGGAATGCAAGGAACTCCAAAGTTTGTATTTCCTCGACTAAAGACGATTATGCTTTGGAGATCAGAAAACCTCAAGTCTTTTTACCCAGGAAACCACATTTTAGAGTGTAATCGTTTAGAAAACTTGACGGTGCATCTCTGTGATAAATTGCATATTTTCAGTTCAGAATCTCAAGACTTGGAAGGAACAAATATGGAGAATCAACCACCGCTTTTCCCATCAATTAAGGTATGCTACTTAATTAAAGCAATAGTTCAAGATTTTTTTTTTTTTTCGTTTTTCAGAAATACTTTTTTAAAATAATTAAGTTTTTTTTAGAAAAAATAGAAAGACTCATATTTTCACAAAATTTATTTTAAAATTGCTGAAAATTTTTTAAATATACAAAATTTATTGTAAATTCGCAGAGAATTGTTACCAATGAGGAGAAATAAAACAATAAAAATTTCTGATACCAATCTCGTTTATATATCAATTTGCGTTATATTTTATTAAAAGAAATGCTAAAATTATATATTTTGTTATGTAATTTAATATTCATTTTAATTTATGCGAGCACAAATTATTTTTTTGAATGTAAAAAAGAAAGAAAAAAACTTTGTTAAATGGAGCGTGGCATTTACTTGGTGTTGTTGGTTGATTTCCAGAATATTTCCAAATTGAGGGAATTAGCAATAAACAGAGACCTTACAATGATAAAGCAAGACCTGTTTCCAGCAGACCTGTTTCACAAAATAAAAATTCTCCACCTGCAATCCTTTTATGATGCATCAGCGACTTTTCTATTGGAAGTTCTTCAAAAATTCAGGAATTTAGAAAGGCTTATTCTGAGAGATTGTTATTGCAATGAGCTACTCCCAGGAGGTGTTGATTTTGAGGATGCAATTGCAGGGTCTATCACAATGATACAACATTTGTATTTTGATGCTGTTCCTAACTTGAGGCATTTGTGGAATCAAAACTACCAACTTGGCCAGGTCATTCAGAACCTTGAAAGTCTGGAAATAATTGGTGGCCACAGTTTGATTAGTTTGGTTCCATCTTCTGCATCTTTTCGAAATCTTAAGCTTTTGAATGTGTGGAGGTGTGAAAGATTGGTGAAAATAATATCACCAATCACAGCCAAAAGCCTGGTGAATCTCACCACATTGCAAGTAAGCGAATGCAAGATGGTGACAGGAATTATAGCAAATGATGCAGATGAACCGCATGGCGAGATTGTTTTTGGCAAATTGGAAACTCTAGAACTTGATTGGTTAGAAAGTCTCACTTGCTTCTGCTCAGTAAGTTGTACCATCAAATTTCCATCTTTGGAAGACGTAGTGGTGTCGCGGTGCCCCAATATGAAGTATTTCTCCAAGGGAGGAGTCACTGCATTGAAGCTAAAGAGAGTCCATCTGACAACAGCAAGACACAGATGGCGTTGGATTGGGGGCATCAATACCACCGTTAAACATTTATATACAGAAAATGTAAGATTCATGTAATCAAACTCTCTTTTCATCTACTAAAATTCTGCAAAGTCTTTTTTTCTTTAAATTATATCTAATATTTAGTAGTTATAAAAGTTTTGATTAAATCGGATCAAGTCAGATGGATTTCATAAGAAGGCAAAACTTCCATAGCGTTTGTTTCCTCCATATACAAGATTCAAACTCCAGACTTTATTTAAAATAAATTCAATATTCTTGCCACTTGGACCACCAAATATGGGTGAAAGTTCATTTAAATTTGGGTGGTTGTGCACATTTGTAACTATTTGACTTTGTGCAGGTTGGATTATACGGCCTACAGAATTTGAGACTTTCTGAATTCCCTACACTAAAAGAGGCTTGGCACGACCAATTTCCCGCCGACTTCTTCCACTATTTGAGTAGCCTTGTGGCAGATGAGTGTGCATCCTTCACTGCTGTTCCATGCAATCTACTGCCATTGTTTTATGGGTTGGAAGAGCTTGAGGTGAGTAATTGTAATTTGGTGTATGAAATATTTGGTCTGTTTTTGCCAACTATTGAAGGACACTCGGGGCTATTGTCCAAATTAAACATGCTGAACCTGATTGATCTACCAAGGTTGACAAGAATTTGGATTGGAGTTCCAAAAGGAATTTTGGACCTCAAAAACCTTAAAATACTGAAAATCCACAATTGTAGCAGTTTGACAAATATTCTTACTTATACGATCTGCTCGGGGCTTTTGCAACTTTATGAGATTGAAGTGAAAGGTTGTCCTCTGATTAAAGAAATCATCACACAAGTAGAGGAAGTAACTTCGGATCATAAGATCACATTTCCTCTACTGAACTCCATTACTCTCGAGTCTTTGCCTAAGTTAATCAATTTCAGTTCTGGAGATGCTATTGTGCAATGCCCATCTTTGGAAAAGATTAGTATAGTTGATTGTCCAATCGCATTCACTTCTTCATTCTTAAGGGAACTAGAATCAAATGCCACCGATAATCCAAAGGTCATTTCCTTATTCTATTCTCTCTCTCCTTTTTTTTTTCACATGACATCATGCTACAAGTATGAAACATTATTTACATTAATTTGTATGAAATATTTTTTATTTAATTTATATAATTTTTTTTACTTTAGCGCTTTTATACTCCAATTATATAACATATTATATTGAATTATATATATATATATATTCTTAAATTAAAATTGCATAAATTGAATGCAAAAATATTTTATATAATCTGCATTTTGGAGATCTAAATAGAAAGATGCATGGAGAGGAAATTACCTCATAATAGTATTCTACACAAGCAAAAAAAAACAAAAATTGTGATGGAAAACATATCATTTTTTCTTCAGGATTTTTTCCCCAACTTGAAGGATCTGAAGCTGTCTTCAGTTGACATTGAGAAAATATGGAATACCAGCCAACTGGAAATGTCATCTTGTATTCACAATTTAAGAAGCTTGACTGTGAATGGGTGTGATAATTTGGAATATCTATTATCATCATCGATGGTTAAAAGCATTGTGCATCTGCAGCAACTTGAGATATGCAATTGTAAGATTATGGAAGAAGTCATTATGATTGAAGGAATGGAAGGAGAAAGAATCAGTGAAGTTACACTTCAAGAGCTAGATTTCTTAAAGCTGAGAAATCTCCCAAAGCTCACAAAATTTTGCACTAGTACTTTAATCAAATGCCCTGCCTTAAAAGACCTGAAGATCCAGAATTGCCCTAAACTGGGGAGGTTCGTCTATAGTACTGCAAGTTCAAGCCTTGCAAGTACCAGCAGTGAATTTGAAACAATGTACTCTACTCTCTTCGATAAAAAGGTGCATGTTTCTTTCCTTTCTTCCTTATGTTTCTTTTTCTTTTCAGAATCTATTGTTTGTCACTGTAAGGGAAATTATTAAAAGTGCAGGTTGTTTGGCCTAACTTGGAGAAGATTGAAATTTTGAAAATGGATAACTTGAAGATGATATGGGACAATCAACTTCATCCTGATTCTTTTTGCAAGCTAAAGGAATTAGCAGTAGAAGATGGAAAAGAATTAGTGAAAATTTTTCCAACTAGCATGCTAGGATCGGGAAGACTCCAAAATCTGGAGGTTCTTGTTGTAAAGAAATGTGATTTAGTAGAAAAGGTGTTTGATGTGCAAGAACAACTAGTAGCAAACAATGCAACGGCCAGTAAGTTGAAAACTTTGTTAATAGATAATCTCCCAAATCTAAAGCATATATGGAGTAAGGATCCCTTAGGAACTCTGTCATTTGCCAATCTCTGCGAAGTGTATGCTTGGAATTGTTCAAGTTTGAAATGTGTATTCCCTGCATCAATAGCCGAAGGGTTGCCGAACCTTGAAGTCCTCACCATCATGAGTTGTGGAATGGAGAACATTGTAGCAGAGAAGGAAGGAGTGGAAGCAACTCCAAAGTTTGTGTTTCCAAGAGTAAAACATTTTGAACTTTGGAAATTAGCAAATCTAAAAAGTTTTTACTCGGGGGTTCATATTTTAGAAATGCCAATACTAGAAAGTTTGAGGGTGTTTGACTGTGACAATTTGGAGACTTTCGGTGCAGCGCAGCCACAAGACTTGCAGATTCCCGCAGGCCAAAGGCAATTTGAGAGTCAAGTTCAACCGCTTTTCTCCTTTGAAAAGGTATGAATTGATCTAATACACTCCAATTTACTTTTAATAAGTTAAGTTGTTCAAGTCTCTTATTATTATTTTTTTTTTTGGGTGAATTGATATTTTTCCTCTGAATTTTGTTCATAATAATTGTTTCATCCTCGTTATTTGTAAAGTGATATTTTATCATATAAATGCCTAAAACAATTTTGAAGATTTATTTTATCAATTTTAGATAATTTAAAATACAAAATAATTCAATAAAATTTTAACAAGATGAAAGAAAGATACAGTGATTTTTTTTGTAATTTTTAAAAATGAAAAATATAAAAAAGTATTTATTTTTTTAAATGCCTTATGTTTTAGTAGGAGAGTATTTTTATGGAACTGAAATAAAAATTAAGAGTGTCTTAGTTAGACCTATAAATAACAAAAAAACTTTTGTTGCAATATTTGACCACAAATATTATTGCACCTAAAGTGAGTTAGATATTATAACAAACAAATTTTATCAAAGATAATTTTTGTACTCATTGAGAAATATAATTTTGTCACTGTTAATATTTTTACTGTGACAAAATAAAATTATGCATGGTATAAATAAACTTGTGATACACATAATTTTATAAAACTATTTTGTCACTACAATGTACAAAAAAGTATTCTTTGTGAGTATTTTTGGCACTAGCTTAAAAAATATATTGTAACAAAATTATTTAGTCACTATATATCGCTCATCCAGAATGTAACAAAAGATTTTTTGTTTATCATGATTAAAAGTTTAAACAATTTCTACTTTGTCACAATATTGTCTTCTTTTTATAAATTTAATATGACACTTTTGGTTTTGTCACAATAAATATATTATTTATGAGATAATTATTTTTGTCAAGATTATATTTTTCATGATATATCTATAATGACAAAAGTTCTTATCTCCGTATTTTATTTTATTAAATATTGTGATAAATATGTTTTGTAATGAAAATTTTGTCAAAATATATAATTTGAGATGGTGGCAAATTATAGTGACAAAATATTCTGACTTTTTTTTTTGTCATTATATATATATAATTTATTATTCATAGTATGTGATAAAATATATTGCCAAAATTATTTTCATCACAATTTCTAGTATTTTTCATACTTTTCATGATAAAATCTGAATATGTCACAACAAATGCATTTTTTATCATAATATATGCACTTTGGAAGATAAATATGTTTCGCCACGACAATGCTTGTCACAATATAAGAAATTCCTGTAGTTTTTTTTTTTTTAATTGCCTTCAAAGTTCTTTGTACCAATTTTCAATTTCTTTTTAAAATCATCATAAACTGTCCTTCCTTGCGCCTTTTCTATTCATGGTGGAAGACGCCAAAGTTGCAAGAATTGATTGAGATTAAAAGTGCTCACTTGAACTTTGTTTTGTTCAATATCAATCCAGGTTCTTCCAAACTTAAAAGTATTGACATTGGAAAGCAAGGACATAACAACACTACAGTTCCAGGGCCCATTTCACACGCTAAAACAACTTGAGCTGCAATGTTTTCATGGAAAAAAGTTATCATCTTCTCCATTTGATATCCTTCCAAAGTTTCCAAATGTAGAGACACTTGTTGTTAATTCTTGCGATTTTGAAGAGCTGTTCTCAGATGAACTTGTCATTGACGAGAAACATACAAGGAGTCTTGCCCAGATACGAAACCTAAAGCTGTGTCGTTTTCCTTATTTGACACTTATATGCAACCAAAAATCTCAACTGGAGCAAGTCCTTCAACATATTGAAGACCTACAAATATACCGTTGCCACAGTTTGATCAGTTTGGTGCCGTCTTCTGTGTCTTTCTCCAATCTAACAACACTGATAGTGTGGGAATGTGATGGGCTGGTGAGGTTAGTAACATCAAGAACTGCCAAAAGCATGGTGCATCTTGCTAATATGGTTGTAAAAGATAACAAGACGTTGAGAGAAATTATATCAAACGAGGAAGATGAAGCACATAGCGAGATCACTCTCAACAAATTGGAAAGTCTTACACTCGATTGTTTAACAAGCCTTAGTATATTTTCCTCAGCAGCTTGCACCATAAAATTTCCATCTTTGGAAGAAGTCATTTTGATACAGTGCCCTGAGATGAAGGTTTTCTCTCGAGAATTTGTAAGTGCACCAAATCTTCAGAAAGTGTATTTAACTCAAGAGAAGGATAAATGGCGTTGGACCAAGGACCTTAACAACACACTTCAACAATTGTATACAGAAATGGTAATCAATCTACTTTTTTTTTAGAGCACTATATGTCATAATGATCTATGATACATGAAAATTTCAACTAGTAGGTGTTTTTACATATCAGAAATATCAAAAATATTTCCATATATGAAATTTTAGAAAACTCCTCAAAATATTTTTGAAACCATTTCTAAAAATTTTAAAAATTTAAAAACATGTTTTTAACTTGAAAATACATTTTTAATTCTTTTCGAAATAAAAATTAAAATAAATTCAAACGAGATTTCAATTTTTTTAACTAAATAAAATTATTTATAATAATGTTTTAAATATTTATATATTTTAAATATATTTATATTGTTAACATTTAAATGTTTCTTCATACTGCCGTTTTAAATATTTTTAGAAATTATGATTTCGCCATTTCACATTTCCGTTTCCATATAATTTAGATAACAACATTTGACATTTGGATAATATTTTTTATTATTATTTTGTGCTTTGTAATTGCGCAGAATCCGTTAACTTCTAAAGTGGAATGACGTCGATGTTCATGAACAGAATATGTAAGTGCTGCTACATATTAATTAGGTGAACATTTTCTCATATTTTATGTACTAAATTATTGGAATGGGGTTTTTATCTTAATCATTTGCTGTTGATTTATTCATAAAAATGAAAATTGATAAACATCCTGTTAGGAAATTTGAGTTTGCGGAAGCGTGAGAGAATCAGAAATTATTTGAGATAATAAACAAACATAATATCAAAAATAGAGAAAACACAAAATACACAAAAATTAACGTGGTTCGGCGTAAGCCTACTCCACGGGCAAATGAGGAACAAATTCACTAATCAAACCAAAGATATAAGAAAATAGTGTAGAGATAAACACTTAATCCTTAGTGTCAATTACACCCAATCAAGCTCTATACTTGGCACACGTGCAGAACACAAGACATTCACGGTGTCTCTATAACTCTTGACACTCTCTACTCAACACATATACATGTAGCCCTATTTATAAAGGATATAAAATCCAAAATCCAACTTAATCAACGATTCTCGAATCTCTTCAAAATAAATGATAAGAGTTTAATTTCATATAAGAGTTTAATTCCTAAATAAGAGTCAAATCCTATTGGAAAATGATTTCCTTGACTTAGTCAAAAAGTATATGCTAAAACATCAACCCCATGAGTTGCACGGCTTCCATCATGCCGTGTTCCAACCCGTGTTCAATTCTGGACAAAACGACCTGTTTCAGCACGACTTGTGTCATGTCTTGTTGCTGCCCATGTTCCCCTTTGGATATAATGACAGCCTCGAACACACCTTGTGTCATGTCGTATCTCAAGCTATGTCTGTCTTCAATATTAAAATACATAACCCAAACATGTCCAAACGCTCAAATAATGATACCATAGGCTAAATTCAAGTCACATATTAACACATCCAAAACTCTTTCAATTTTGTTTTTTGTCCATTTCTGTTTATATGCTCTACTAGCTTTCTCAATTAATTAGCCGAATGTTCTTCTTTTACAGCACATTTCAAAAGAAGCTAGGGAATGCAACGTGCCATTGATTCAATTTGGATATGTATGGAACTACAATAAGATATAGAGCTCTAAGATGATTGTTTTTTTTTCTCTCTCTATACACTACATGCAAGAGTGAATGTTTCACTATCTTAATACTCTAGCAAATTTATTTTATTTTATTCATTAGATTATGTCTATAAATATAAATATAATGATAAATATAAGTCGTGGGTCAAACAACAATTCAGAGTCCTTAGAGCTTCTTGTAATACTTGTTGACTTAATTCGTTGTTGTTGAAAATGAATTATTTCATTTTTGTAACTTTTCAAATGTTCCAGCATCTTAGAAGAAATTGGATTCATAAAATGTCATGAATCCTTAACTCAGTAGTAGAGCATTTGATTGTAGATCAAGAGGTCCTTAGCTCAAATTTATTATTCTTGGAGCTCAAAGGCTGTAGTCAGTGCACAGAACTGCCACCACTTGGCAGCTAGCATCTCCGAAGGAGCTCTCAAACTCTGGTTTCTACAGATTGAAGAGTATTAGGAATGCGTTCTATGGGAATTGCATGCTGCAGCCGCCCTTTCCATCTTTTTAAGTTTTTAAGATTTGAAAGAATTGGCATGAGTGGGAATATGATGGCAGAGTGATGAGGACAACATTTAATTTGATTTTCTTTTTAGGATAATTAGTTAATTAGAAATACTTATATATTTATCTAATTAGAGATAATTATATATTTATCTAGAATTTTTATTTTAGTTTTATAGATTAATTAGATATAATTATCTAGAGTTTTATTTTATCATTATTCTATTTTTCTAGTTTAATTAGGATTCTAACTAGA